>PVKA01000821.1:0-123816 GCA_004027165.1 Ctenomys sociabilis | reverse complement strand
TCACTACGCAGCTCAGACTCGCAGGGTCTCACTACGCAGCTCAGACTCGCAGGTCTCACTACGCAGCTCAGACTCGCAGGGATTTCCCTGTTTTCAGCCTCCCCAGGCACGTGCCACCATGCCTGGACTTGACGGCCCACTCAGTGTACCTGGGTGTGGGGCCAGCACGGCATGTGGGACTGGGGATTGAACCCTGGTCTTTGAGCATGCCAAAGCAGGCACTTAGTCTGCTGAGCTATCTCACCGGCCCTTACCCTAGTATTCTTTAAAAGAATAGAAAATTAGAAATTTGCATCAGAAAATTATTGGAATAGAACTTTATGAATTGGGAGGTTAGCCTTTTTGATAAGCACTGTGGTTACTGGGGAAACTATGAATGTGACACAAAATGCAATTATTAAATTTTAGTCTGTATTATTTCCTTATTCCCTTATCAGTTGTTCTTCGATCTACTGATCTATTTACTGATTTTTTTTTCCTATTTTTTCCAACAGATTTGACAAGGAGTGATTCTTCAGATTCACTGGATCTCTCAGTCATATCAAGCAAATTACTGAATACAATAAAATAAAGTTGCAGCAATAGTACTTTGCCAGAGCCGGGCGTGGTGGCGCATGCCAGTAATCCCAGCACTAGGGAGGCTGAGGCAGGAGGATTGTTGTGAGTTCGAGACCAGCCTGAGCTACAAAGTGAGCTTAAGGCCAGCCTGAACTGCACAGTGAGACCCTGTCTCAAAAAAAAAAAAAAAAAAAAAAAATAGTACTTTGCCAGGTAATCTTGAAATATCTACTTTCTTATGTGTTCAGGCAAGAAGAAGCTGACATGTAAGTGGGAGTTAAGCCAAGCTAGGTACTCCACAAAGTTTTTTTTTTGTACTTTAGGGAAGGGTCCACGGGGTGTTCAGGGTCTCACTACTAGATCAGACTCGTAGGGATCCACCTGTTAACAGCCTCCCAAGAGCTGGAATTACATGTGCACACCACCATGCCTAATCTCATCCACGAAGTTCTTGTCTCCCTAGTTCCAGCTCACGAGGATCCCCTAGGGTTTCTAGAACCAGCTCACGAGGATCCCCCAGGGTTTCTAGAAGCAGCGATTCCTAATTTCTTACCTAACATTCAGAGCAACTATCCAATTGCTTGATGGATGTCTCTGTGGGAGGGAGCAGATTCACCTCAAAGCTGGAAGATTCTAAACCAAACGCTTTCCCTTCTGTCTGATCTTCTCCCACACAAAGTTCACAAACGTATTCTACATTGTACCTCAGTGACTCGGTAAGAGGAGAGCATGAAGATGACAAAGGATAGTGGCTACTGCCTAAACCTAATTTCCTCATATATCTTCTATAAAGCTATACTGATCAGCCAGAACAAGTGAAACCACATAAATCCAGTGCTGTCAACATAACAAAAAGACAGTGGTTTTTACACACTTAAACAGGAAAAGGAAAGCTCACGTCCTGGAAGAGATGCCATTGTAAGTCTCTGCAGAGCCAAGGTAGGAGTCGGGCGAGGGTGGGGCAAACTGTTAGGAGGAGTGAGTGGAAAGGACTCACCCCAGAGGAGAAAAATTCCTGAGCAGCACATGTGCAGTAAGGCAGGAGCATTCAGGGCGGTGCCATTCTTGGGGAAGAGCAGGATAAGAGGGAAAGTGGGGGCACCCACGGGAGACTGGGGAGTAAAGGAGAAAAGAAGCAAGCCTGGGATCTTCCAAGACAAAGCCCTCAAAATCGGAGAATGTGCAAATTCTTTCCTCACGATTACGAAATTATCCAACATGTTCAGTCTTTAGGTTTTTCAAATGACTCACATGAAGGAAGAGATTGCAGATGAACAACACCTTACAGACCCAAACAAATCGGAAGCACCAACACATTCATCAGCTTCCCAGGAAGAAGAGGGAGAAAAAGGCATATTTCTTAGGTAATAACTGCTGAAGTATTGCACAGCAAGAAGAACAGGGTGTGTATGACTTACCCTCAAATGATTCAGGATGATTAACATGCCTCTAAACATATACGTACATGTATGCACACACATACACACAGAGAGTGGCTGAGAGGCGTGACAAAACAGATGGAGTGAAATGTTAACAATAAGGCTAGACGTGTAAAGTTTTGTACATTCAAAATTATGTCAGAATAAAGCTATTGTAAAGTGCTCTTTTAACTTTCATATCTGCATCCACCACCCTAAGCACATCTTTATCAACATTTCATAATAAGATCAGATGTCATTCTTCCTCAAAAACATTCCATGCTCGCTAAGGTCACAGAACAGAATACAACCTATAGCCTGCCTCCTTCAGCCCTTTCTGCCGTGGCCCCGCCTTCAGCACTGTCTCAGATTTTCCCTGCTTTCTAGTCTCGAAGCTCTCCTTATACCACGGCCTGGAAGTCCTCCGGTCTTTCCCTGTTTGACTCGGAACAGTCCTTGGAAGCGGGCTCTTTGCACCAGTGTTATGCTAACAACTTTGCCCTACCCCTTCAAAAAATTATTACCCAAGACTTGCATTGTTTAGCTCATTATCAGGCTTCTCTTGAGCTCCTATTGTACTTTTATTTTATTTATTTATTTTGGTGGAAATGGGGATTGAACTCAGGCCCTTGCGCTTGCCAGGCAAGCGCTTATTCCACTGAGCCATCTCCCCAGCCCTGTACTTTTATTTCTAACCCTCTTCACTAGACACATAAACGCCTCTTATTTATTTACCATTGGGGATCATGCAAGGTGAGCATTCTAACACCGAGCCACATCCTAGTCCGAAAGTGACTTTCTTTTTTAAGCAAAGGCAATAAGTACATTCCAAAAATTAAGCCAGTGCACGGGCAAGAAATCAAGATAAACGTGACACACTATTGGCTGGGAATAGATGCCAGTGGTGGAAAATATTTCTCATAGTTATCAGTGACCTTCAAACTGAAGTTACATATAGACCTTTTGGCTCCAGGATGTCTTGCATTTTGAGAATATTGTAGGATCCTATATACAGTACATGAAATATGTAGAAAAGACATACATGCCACAGAGGACACGATAGCCCCATTGTATCATTTTTGATAAATTACTGTTCCGTGTGTTTTCAAGGAAACCACATACATATTTATATTTCATAAAACTGACCAGCAAAGTGGTCTACTGGATTATTCCGATGGTCATAAACAATGATAATGACTTTTTTTTTTTTTTTTTTTTTTTGTGGTAGAATCGGGGATTAAACTCAGTCCCTGGCACTTGCCAGGCAAGCACTTATTCTACTCAGTCATCTCCCTGGTGTGGTGGCGTGCGCCTGTAATCCTAGCTCTTGGGAGGCTGTAAACAGACGGATTACCATGAGTCCGATCTAGTAGTGAGACCCTGAACACCCTGTAGACCCTTCCCTAAGATAAAAAAAAAAAAGGTCATAAACAACAAGTTGATGCATTTAAAAAGAACATGTGCCTCCTTATAAACTTATCTTGGTGGCAATACTATCGGATTAATTCAAATCATTTTCAGAAAACTAGAAGATGATATAATTTGCATAAAAACTCCTATCTCACTCCTCTTTGTTTTTAGGCCTCTATTCCTTTCTTTCTCTCCTGCCGGCTCATATTTACTTATTTAATTTATGTGGCTGGCTCAGCCTGTCCTCGGGTGACGCAGCCTGTGGTGCCAGGGATGAACCGCTGCCCTGGGCTTTGCTGAAGCTTGCCTAAGCAGGTGCTTTCGGCCACTGAGCTGTCTTGCAGGCCCGCAGGGCTGCACTCCCGAGCACCCGTTGAGTGACGCCCGCCCCTTTCACCCCTGCTGGCAGCCCGCTTCCCACTGCACTTTCGGTTCCAAGCTTCCTTTGGCAATCCTGTATCTTTCTAAAATGATCCAAACATTAGAGCTGCTTGTTTTTTTCTCATTCGTGGAAGGCTAGAGTTCTGTATCGTCCTTCTAGCTGGACTTAAAGCACAAAAGTAATATTTCAACTGTGAGGCACCAAGGAGCGTTCTGGACCCCAGGCCCAGCTGCGGGAGCCCGGTCCCTCCCTCGCTCCCCGCCCGGCGGTGCGGGAGCCGCGCCTCCTTCCCTTCGCCGTCTCCCCAAACCCGCCGGCTGCCCGCTCCCGTCCAAGCGCCCCGATCTCTCCAGCACTTACGACTCAGACCGGCGACGACGACGCCGCCTTGAGACTCGGGCGAACCCAGACAGCGTGGCGGACTCCGCGACTCCGGGCGAGCGGCCGCGGCGGCGTCGCCCTGGCAACCGGGACGCTCGGGCCGCCTCGGGCGAGCCCGCGACGCCAGGGTGTGGCCGCAGCGAGGAGCGGAAGAAGAGGCCTCCGAAACAGATCTACTGAACAGTCTCGTTCCTTCCCAAGGTGGAGAGAGCAGGAAAATGCAGAATATTGACTAGTCCTCATCCCTGCCTGGGCAGACCATCGCTGGCAAAATTCTTTGCCACTTGTGAACTTTTTTTTTATTTGGACGGAACCTGGGATTGAACTCAGGTCCTTGCGCTTGCCAGGCAGGCGCTTATTCTACTGAGTCATCTCCCCAGCCTCAAAATAAACGTTTTAACCTCGGGAAGGCTAAGTTTTGTTGAAGCTTTAGTCCTCCTCCCCCCACCCCAGATTAAAAAAGCTGTGCATGAACACACAGAAACTTTAAACATCAATAAAATGCTAACATGGACAGACGCAGGCTGTACAAACTCCCTCAGCTTCCTTCCTTTTCCTTACCCACCTCATTTCTCTATTTCCTTTATTCACTTAGAAATACGCTCAAAATTTCTATTTGTAGCAAACACCAAACCAAAAAAACCTATCTTCTAAGACCAAGTGTTTTCACTCGACTGAAGACTAATCCTAAAAGCTCCCCTACCCACTTCTATATGGCTGCTTCTCTCCGTGTGCTATGAAAACTTCTCATTAGACATGAGTAATTAATACAAACCGAGTCTTACTCTCACTGGCACAGTGCGTGATCTCTGCAGCTTTTGCAAGGCTTGACTCCTAGCTGTTCTAACAATGAAGCTCTTTACAGCCGCCCACGTAGGTACCCTAAGCCTGCTGCGTTTAATGCCAGCGTCCTCTGAACCTGCTGCACTGATTTCTCACACACCGAGGCTTGTAGGATCGTTTCCTGCATAGCCCGAACTCCTCTTCATATATCAGTAGTGCAGTTTACAGATATTTCTACACAAAGCCTTTACAATATCCCAGGTACAACTTTTTGTACGCGCGCGCTCGCGCGTGTGTGTGTGACCAGATACTGGACTCCGGACTTTGCGCTTGCCAGGCAAGCACTTATTCCACTGAGCTATCACTTCTCACCACTTACCTTCAATTGGAAAGTTAATTTTACTTAATACAAAAATTCTTTGAATAAAAATCTTTTGGGAAAGCAAAAAATTAAGACAAATTTTGTCTTATTGCAAAGAAACAGTGAAAAATCATTATTTGCAACCCAATTGGAGCAAATTATCTAATTTCTGAAGGAAAAACTCTTGACTATTTTAGCAGGCAGCGAATATGCTGCATGCTTTCCACATAATGGTCTGGAATAGCGATGGCGAACCTTTAAGAGTTTTCACTGATGGCCAGGTGAGGCCCACGTGAAACAGGCCTGGCCCTGCTGGCTGGCTACTGGCTAAGAGAGCACATCTGGGCCTAAGTGCCTTGGACAGATTTGAGCTCTGTCAGTTACCACTGTGGCCCCGGCAATCTGTGTCTTAGTTTGTCTGTGAAATAAAACCGACAATACCTGCTACGTTTACCCGTTATCTTGTACAGCACATACTTTCACCTCCCTGCTAATAATGGTGGAAACTGATATAACTATCTCTTTTATTTCCTGGCCTCTACCGAAAGTAGACACATTGGCAAACTGAACAATGCCATAGGCCTGTAAAGTTAATTCTTCTTTAAATTCTTATTTGGTACAGGATCTCACTACACAGCTTGGACTTGTGGTGATCTTCCTATCTCAGCCTCCTCAGTGTTGGGATTACAGGTGTTCACCACCATGCCCAGTTTTGGGGCTGGCATGACATGCAATACTGGGGATTGAATTTGGGTCCTTGAGCTTGCCAGGCAGGTTGCTTAGACTACTGAGCTATATCCCCAGTCCCAGTTTTCTTCTAGTTATATACATAACTAGAAGCAGCTTCAACTTCAGGGAAGATAAACTATTGTTTCCAGCATTTGGGTGACTCTTCCTTTTTTGGGGGGATGGGAAATCGGTACTGGAAATCAAACTCAGGACCTTGCGCTTACTTGCCAGGCAGGTGCTTGTGCAGCTGAACTGTATCCTCAGCCTGAGAGACTCTTTTTGAGGGCATAAAGATCCATAATCAAAGGTTCTTAGATGAAATGTAAAAATTTATTTTCTTTCTTTGAGCAAGTCTTGCTCAGGTTGGATCTGAACTCATGTCTGCCCTGCCTCAGTCTCCTGAGTAGCTGAGATTATAGGCAAGCCCCAATGTGCCTGGCTACAAATTTGCATTTTCAAATGGTATTAAAGATGAAGCTCTCTGAAGCAGGTAGTCTTTGGAACATCCTCAGGAAAACTGACTTAATCACCACCAGGATTTTCATGTTAGAGGTCAAATCAGAAAAATTTTTAGTTTTAAGAAAATAAATGGGGCCAGGGAGATGGCTCAGTAGAATAAGTGTTTCTCTGGCAATAAATAAATAAATAATGTTACTGGTATTCATTACCCCCAAAGATTATGATCTCAGGGATTTTTAAGAAGTCTGTGGATAATACACAGGCTATATATATATGTATATATATATATATTTTTGAAAATATTTCTAGGCACTTGACAGTTAAATGTAATTAACTCCTTTTTAGATAGGATTGCTCTTTATATAACGACGTGGAGACAGGAAAAAAGTGGGCTAGAGAAAGGATCAATAACCTTGACAATGAGTGCTAAAAACAGAATTGTAGTTTTTTGAAAATCTTTTCCATGAATCTGTTTTTCAGCAAAATGATGCTGTTATTTTAGAAAAGATGCCCGGGAAAAACAATATACCCAACTGCTGTGATATCAGCATCTGTACAATTTTAGACATGGCAATGCTCTTTTTTTTGCAGAATTGGGGATTGAACTCAGGTCCTTACTGAGCTATCTGGAAATGATGTTAAGTTCAGGTAAGACTGGCAGTCTTGGGGACAGGCAGTAGCAGAACAATAGTAGAAACGGCACCTCCTAACTGCCTGGTTGTTTTTCTCATTCTATTCTTTACTCCAGAAATGTACTCTCTAACACCCTTCCTTTTTGTTTTCAACTCAGGGGATGGTAACTTGTTTTCTGTAAAAGGCCAGGGAGTAAGCATTTTAGGCTTTGCAGGCCTAGGAAACCTCTCAGCCCTAAGCCTGCAGCACAAGTGCAGCCACTTGAGGCGCTGTGTTATAGCAAAGCTTTGGCAAAAAACAGGCAGTGGGTGGGGACTGGCCTGGGGACTGCTGTACCCAAACCACTATACTGAACTGATTTTCAGGATCAGAAGATTCTACAAAAGACGCCCTTTCCTCAAATGGGGGAATATTACTGGTTTATGAAATTGAAATCACAAATCAAATATAAATGACTTGAGGACCAGATTTAGGTCCTTAAGGTGATTTTTCCTTAATATATTTTAGTGTTATTATGTACAGAGTAAGTCAGATGACAAGCTACTACCATACAACAGTGTATTAAAAAAATGTGTTTATTTTACACTATATACAATTAGGAACATATTTAAAACCATCATCAATTAAAATAAATGAGACCATAAATCACAATGCAGTTTGTTCTTTGTGTGTATATACTCACATTAAAATATAAAGAACATACACCAAATGATCCATAAGTATGAATTTGCTAAACTTGGTTTATACATTTCACTGGAAAAAGGAATAAAAAATGACAAAACAAAACTAAGTTCCTGTGATAAGTAGTAACTATTACATTTTTGTATGAGGTAGTAACTAAATTATTTTGGCCATGTGTTAATACTCTAAATCAAAAGAAATAGAACGTAATCATAAAATATGGGCAACAAAAGTAAAAATTCCACTAGAAATTTGAACCTCTTCAGTCTATGGAATGTTACAGTTCCTCAATGTGATTATATGAAATATCTAGTGTAGACTCTTTGTAATGCTAGTTAGTTTTTGTGCATACCGTAATTCAGACAACTGCAGTGTTACATCATGGTACCGCTATTCTGTGATTTAAAATCTTTTTAAAGACATTTTAAAGCAAAGACAAGCAAACCTATAAGATTTCTGCTTAAATATAAAAAGATCAGTTACTACAACAGGTGGCTGTTTTCCCAATATAGAAAACAATCCAAATATATTTAGGAAAGACGACGTGGAGCCGACTGCACACTGACGGTGTCACAGCTCGCTTCTGTGACTCAGTGCATCACACAGCGATGCTCTGTGCAAATATGAACACCAGTGTACTTGCGTTAAAATTAAAAACAAGGTTATAAAATTACAGCCTCCATGACAATTTTAAAAGTTACAAGATTTATATTCATATTACTAAATTACATACAATAAAAAATACAATAGTGTTAAAGTACTGTTTCATTGCCAGCATCCTGTTTTGTGATACAACCACACCCATGAATATACTAAAGAATACTTAAAATATTAACCCCAATAGCATTTTCATCAACATTTACATCTGTACAGATAAGACATTTACTTGTACATCTCATAAAAGTACATTATCTACATAGTCTTAGTGTATGTCTTTAGCAATATTAAGTTTCACAGAAAAATACTGCCTATATGTACAAAGATTACATAACAATGAATTAAGCACTTGTGTGGTTCAATATGCTAAATATATCCATACCACTTAAAACAAAAATTTTCCCATCTTGTCTCATGCCACAATAAATTACAAGTAACTGAAGCCAGGTTACTGCAGCTTTTGTACAGCTTCGAGCATCCATTAATGTTGCAGTGGTAGTGTTTGCTTCTTCTATAGTTAACTGTCAAAGCACAATATATTTCAGTAACTGTTTTCATGACCCGCCAGGATGTATAAATTGCTGTTTGCAGTAGGGTTATCAGTTGGCCTACTTTCCAAAACCACGACCCTAAAAGTAATAAAAGAAACACAGAATAAAAAAGTTATTCTTGAAAACTAGTGTTAGCAGAAAAAATCTCCATTGTTTCTCTATTATGTGCCTGCATACATGCTGCTCATTTGGATTATGGACAGGAATAATTTGCTATCATTGTGACTGAACAGCAGTTCCATCTCTGGATAGTTATCCTGTAGCCCGCCCACTCTCTCCCCACCTCTAGGCCAATATTCTAAGAGTTGGGAGGGGTAGAAATTGATGTTAGGAATAATTTGTTGGAACTTAATTTTTTTTAATAAATTTTAAAATGATATGCAAGAGTCAGGTGAATCAGAGCAGAACAACATTTTAGTTACATTGAAGCCAGAAAGTTCTGTGAATATATGGTTTTCCTCTTATGTAAATCAGATATAGCTTTAAAACTACAATGCTGAACATATTACTGCACAAATTTCAATTCTTGTGGGACAGTGGCCTGTTTACACTGGATCTAGAAAACACACTTAATACTACATATTTAATATAATTCGTTTTCATACCTGTCAGATCCAAGCAGCCTGAAAATTCTTGTGTTATCTGAAATTTCCTGTGTTACCTGTTCAATTAAAATATAAATTTATTTCCTGAAATTAAAGATACAAAATTTTATATGGGCATTTCATTATAACTTTACAGAAAATAACACAATTCCTAGGGTGGAAAATGTCCCTGGTGACTATTCACTGTGAGCTTATGTGTCCTTTTATTTGTCCAGGAAAAAATGTGACTAATTGGAAATTAGGCATACAGTACAGGGGAAGAAAACTGCTTGTTAGATTACAGAATTTCAGGAAAAAATTTAAAGAAAAGCACTGAGTCCATTTTATTTATCTGAAATCTGTCATTCATGTTATTACTAATAGTAGGGCTATTGGCAGAGTAAGCCACTTAGAACTAGTTCTTCCATTTAAAAGGCTGCTGTGTGGTATAACAGGGAATACTGAAAAGCCAGACATGACTTAAGCCTGAATCTAGTACTCCCATTTATTAGCAGTGACACCGGACAAGGCATGCAATTTGTTGGAAGTCTGCCTCCTGCAAAAGGGATAGAAAAGATGTGCCTTACAACAGTGCTCTGCAGTGTTCACGGAAGCATAAGGCAGCGGCATAAGGCCTCTAAGAAGTTTTTAGGACCCTCAAGATACACTGGCCCCCCCATGATGCCTCTGTTCCTCTGACCAGTGCTTCTGAGCTGTGCATTGTTCTCCTCTCCCTGTATATTCCCTCGGGTGATTCTGAAACAGCCTCTGAGCTGGGAGCAGGTGCACTGCTAGGAACATGGCAGCAGCCACCTTCCTCCAGTGTTTGTTACAGAGCAGGCACTGGGCCATGCGCTTCCATGCTTCATCTCTTTCCATCTTAACTCACAGATGAAGCACACAGGTAAAGTTTAAGTGACACACCATAGTCACTGTGCTACGGACCAGAAGGGCTTATACCTGAACTTGTGGGTCTCATTTCCAGAATGTGATCCCAATCACTGGGTTACACTGCTTGCAGTTAGGAGAAATGCTGTTATTTGTTAGAAAAAATGGACAATGGAACAAAAATGAGTTATTTCTTTGCTTGAGGCATTTGGATCTGAGGTTTTCCTCTCCTCCCAATGATCAGGTATTATTATTTTTTTAAATTAACTTATTTATTTGGTACAAGGTCTCGCTACACAGCTCAGACTCGCAGTGATCCTCCTGTAAGCCTTCCCAGCACTGGGGATTACAGGGATGTGCCACTGTGCCTGGTTTCAGGGCCGGCATGGCATGTAGCATTGGGCATTGAACCTGGGTCTTTGTGCTTGCTAGGCAGGTGCTTAGGCTGCTGAGCTATCTCCCCAGACCTTTGCAAAATAATACTGATGATCCTGTGGATACTGGAAGAATTTCTGGTAATTTAATATTCTAGGGGGCAAGCAGTATATGTTTTATTCACACAGCTTTGACACTTTCTTAACATAAATGTTGAACTGAACTAAATATGTCACATGACTTAAATTATTCCTGTAAGGCAGGAAGCTACGGATAATAAAGATGCAAAGAATCTTAAAAACACCCAGGGACTAAGGATAATAAATAGGAAGCAAGGTGGCTTCAAGAGAGATGTAGAATTCTTGGTCATTACTGGAAAACAGGTAGATAAGGTTCCTCAGGATAGGGAGCTCATGTGCTGAAGCTGTCCGAGAAATGAGATTAGGGGCGCCAGAGTGCGAGTGCTGCTAGACTGCTAGACTGAACTCGGTGACGATAACGTTAGTAAACCAAGTATCACTGGTAATGTTTAGTAATTTCCTCAAGTTAAAGAGAATAATTTGAAGTAGATTTGATAATGTCTGTGACAATTCAAAATTTTACTTAAGATAGCTGTTATTGGATGGTGGAGCCTGGCCCCAAACTCCTGCCTTGCCCTACTGAGTATCTGGGACTAGAGGTACGAGGCACGTGTGGGACTTCTAGTTAAGGAGGGGAAGGATTTTAGAAAGATCACTTACCTCATTAGACCTGAAACTTCTACCCTGCATTCCATGTTTCCAGAAAGCTAGCACACTGTCTTGTAGACAAACTAGCAGGCAAGAACAGCTCAATTACTGTTAATAGTACAAAAGTTCAACTGATAAGCATTTAGCCTTCTATCTTAGTCAGTAATATTCCAACTAATATCTGAGGCCAGCTATTGTAATTTATGTGACTTTGTTATGATTGGAATTATAAAAATATACTACACAGAGTATATTCACCTTTTTGGTAAAAAATTTACTGAAAATATTGGTTACCGATACTTTGTTTTGATAAAATAACAAATTTAATAAGAAAATACTACAAACAGAACATAGATAATAGCATAAAAATACACGTTTCAATGAACTATCAAATCTTAACATTCTTCCATCTTTGCTTGATGCTTTAAATAAAAACAAATATAGTTGCATCCCCCTACAGATCTGATCCCTGGTCCCATTTGGGCCTTTCTTTCTAAGATAATCATTATCATAAATTTGTATTTATCATTTTTATGCATGTTATTATTTCTACACCAAAAATTTACATTATTAGTATAAGCTTCATACCAAATGTCATACATAAGGTACGGTGACTTTTAGTTCTAATTGTTTTTTATTATCATAAGGCTCCAATGAATGTGCTTTTTTTTTTTTTGTTTCGGTTTTTGAGATAGGGTTTTACTGTATAATTTAGACTGGTCCTGAACTCACTAGGTAGCACAGCTGGCTCTGAACTCCCAGCGATCCTCCTGCCTCAGTCTCCCAAGTGCTGGGATTACAACTGTGTGCCCCAATGCCTGGATAATTTTCTTCAAAACATGTACAAGACTTTCTCTGAGGTAAGATACTTCATTCTTGAAACAGTGGGGGCACAAAACTGATGCATAAATAAGGCAAAGTTTAGCTGTGCCTTTTTTTTTTTTTTGATACACGATTGTTGTATCAAAAAAGGAGGAGCTCTGATGTGCCTTGTGGGTGACCGTGGTGTCAGTGCCACCTGCTGATCAGCAATCATCGTGGCCGAGGCAGTGTCTTCAGTTTCCACTCACTTGCTTGGCTTACTTCTGAGTCTTCTTTTCCTCTCCCACTCTTCTAATTCTTAAATGCCTGTCTTTGTTTTCTGAGCCAGGGTCTTGTTATGAGCTCACTCCAGCCCAGACTGGCCTCAAACTTGTGGCAATCCTCCTGCTTCAGCCTTCCAAGTGCTGAGATTACAGATGAGTGCACCATAATTATGGTTTTACAGAAAGTTTCAATACTGACCATGGCAAATATCTGTCAACATTTTACAATTTTTGGTCTTTGGCATTTGTTTATGAATTTTAAGATGAATTTACCAAGTGGTACAAAACATTGTTGGAATTTTTAATGCAAACACACTGTGTTTGTGGACTAATGTAAAGAACTGACAGCTTTTTCATGCTGAGTCCACAGTATGATGCAGTTCTTCAGTTGTTCAAATGTTCCTTTATGTCTTTAAACAAAAATGTGGAATTTCTTAGAAATGATCGTAAACCTGTTTTGATAACATTTCTCCTTTCCCTCCCCCGTAGCTATACTGCCCAAGCTGGCTTACAACTCTCTGGGGTGCTGGAAATCCTCACATCTTAGCCTTCTAAGTTTATTTTTAAGTGTATCTCTACTGTGATTATGAAAGGCATGTTTTTTTCACTATTAAAATTTTCCGATTGTCTAGGAAAGCTGTTCCTTTCAGGTGCTCCTATCTAGTATGAATCTCTTTTTAGTGCTAGTAACTTGTTTTATGTTCTATGTAGATACCATATCATACTACAAGCAGAAGAGAAGCTTTTAAACTTTTTCTAATCTTCCCAGTCTTCTTCCTTAACAAGACATTGTAATAACAGCATACATTTTTGTCTTGTTTTCTGCTTTAATAAGAATTATTCTGAGCATTAAACATTAATATCTAGGCTTTGCGAGAGGATGGAGGGCATCTTCCTCTACTTCTTCTCTTTTTTGTTGGTACCAGGAATTGAACTTAGAACCTTGCGCGTGCCAGGCAGGCACTGTGCTGCTAAGCTATATCCCTGGTCTCTTCCTCTGTTTCTAATATGTTAAATAGTTTTCAAATTTGTGGGCTTTTTATTTTTTTAAGGACAGGATCTTGCTGTGCAGTTCAGGCTGGCCTTGTACTCATAGTGACCCTCCTGAGTGCTGGGATTACAGAAATGCACCAGCATGCCTGGTTATTTTTCAAATTTATACATCATTTGTCATTAATAACTTAGATTACATTGAAAGCTTTTTGTACATTTATTGGTGTCACATGGTTTTTCTATTCAACCTTAAGTAAAGCAAAATGTGCCATGTTACATTTTTCTTGAGATAGGGTGTATTGCCCAAGCTAGACTTGAACTTGTGGCATTTCAGCCTGAGCCTCTTCCACAGCTGGCTAAGAATGGAGGTGGGGCCATGCTCTGCCTGTGCACATCATGCAGAACTACCCTTGTCTTCAGGGAGAGAACCTACTGGTAATGTGGCACTCTATTTGCTACTATTTAAGATATTTAGGAGTCTATTTTCAGAAACTAGATTACATTTTCCCCTTGGACTAATCTTGTTTGAATTTAGCAACCATTTTAAACACTGATTTACTGAGAATTCTTTGTCTACCATCTGCAGCAATCTAAATGGGACAGATCTGCTTTTCCTTATAGGATGGAAAATAATCATCTATAAATGACAGTGCTCTTAGCTGTTGGCACCATCAGCAGCCCAACTGTACCCCATTAAAGCAAAGTCCTGAGGCCTGTGGACTCCAGGCCTGTATACTACTTTATTTTCTGAGGGTCATCTTGTTTTTGACCCAGGCCATGCCTTTTTAAGCATGGATTCCACTCTAACCTCTTGACCACATGTCTTTTGAAATATCAAAATACAATCACCATCATTTGTTGGGAGAGAAAACTTCTAGTTGAAGAAGTGAGGAAAACAGAAACAAATAGCCCCTGGTTTTATCCATGCATCCATGCATGCATCCACCCATGCATGCATCCACCCATCCACCCATCCACCCATCCATCCACCCATCCACCCATCCACCCACCCACCCACCCATCCATCCATCCATCCATCCATCCATCCATCCATCCATCCATCCATCCAATGTCTATATATAGATATATGTATACAAAGGTATTTACCTTTGTTTTTACTTGTAAAGGAAATCAGAACAGTTCTATAATCATTCTTTTTCCTATGATCATTTTCACCTTATTTTTCTTAAATAGCATTACTTTAGAATACTGATTTTGTTAGAATCATTTTCCAGAAAAAAACTCTTACTAAGGAAAATGTGAAAATCGCAAAAACCACATTTTATATACTTAAAATGCTCTGGCCAAAAATAACAACAGTAAAAATACAACAGGATATATACTAATTTTTTTTTTTTTTTTTTAAATACAGAGCCTTGCTATGCAGCTTGCACTCATAATGATCCTCCTGTCTCAGCCTCCCTAGTGCTGGGATTACAAGTGTGTGCTAGCAGCCTGGTTTTGGTGGGTGGCTCAGCACAGGGCTGGCACAGCAGGTGGTACTGGAGATTGAATCCAGGTCCTTGCATTTGCCAGACAGGTGCTTAGACCACTGAGCTAACTCCCTGGTCCCTATATTAAAATTTTAAAACACTTGAAATAAGATGCATTTCTTTGGAAAATGCCAAATCTATAAAGAAGGTAATATTATTTACACTCAAACTATTAAAACTATTTTAGAAAATGTGTAAGATGAAGGCTACTCTGGTTTGCATCTCAGGGGGCTTATGTGGAGCTCTGGGAAGGTAACAGGGTGAGGGCAGCATGAAGTGATCTGCTGTTGAGAAGCGGGTCACGGGCACGAACTGAGCTAGAAGGCTGTCTCTCTCCCCAGGTACTGCAAGGTGAGCTGCCCTGTCCTACACATGCCGCCCACCAGGAGAGACCTGCCCCTGCTGGGAAGTAAGCCTAGACAAACCGCTCCTCCTTAAACTGTTGGCGCTGGGCATTTTGAGCAGTGAAGAGGAAACTGACAAAGACAGATAATAACCTCATAGTACTATATCTTACATTATGGAACTTCCTTAATAATATGCACTTGTAATTTCAGACAATTATCACATAAATTATTTTAAGCAATTCATAATGCAAAGGAATGTAAAATTTTGGCTCACCTATTGATTCAATCTGGAAATCAAAAGTGAGTTCTGATGATAATTTCCTGCTAGATTTTAGTCTTCCTTGGAGATTTACAATTTTTATACAACCTAGGGAAAAACAAGAATTATTCAGAAACTAAGATAAAGAGACTCTTATTAAAAATAAGATGCTCAAATAAAAACTCACAGTCCAAGCACACAAGGATGGTATCTCTCTCTAGCTGGGTTACATGAGTCACGCTTGCCTGTGGGGTATCTATAATACAAAGAAAGCTTAATAAACTTAAGAGAAAACCATGATATTACAGCACAGAGACATTAAAAACAAACAAAAAAAGAATTCTGAACACTTCTTTTTTTGAACTGCACAAATATCTCTGCAGTATATGTATAGTGCTGACCCAGGCTACTTGCATTTTAATGCTGCTCAACAGAGAACTGTATTGTAAGTATTAAGACTTCTTAATTCTATTGGTGATGAAATTATTTTTACTTATAGTTGAAACCAGAAATCTAGTCCTCTAAATTATGCTATAAGTGATTCCTGATTTTAAGCTGTCCTCTGTACATCCTAACATGCTGGTGCTCAGCAAAGCAATAAATATGCATGGAATAAATGAAAATAAATGAATTAGAGAGCCAAACAAATTACTTTGAGTACAAGTAAGATACTGAAAACAGTTTGAGAAATATGAAATACTACTCAAATGCCAAGGAATGTAGTTTCTGTTACAATGATTTATCAAAGTTCCTACAAACTGAAAATACTTAAATGACCTGGTTTTTATGAAATGCAAACAAACACTGCATGCCCAAAGCTCTGTGTCGATGCTGAGTTCCTGTCCCACATCCTCCACCCAGGGGGAACAAGCGTGATAGATGCACTGCGCAGTCTACCCTGTTGGTTTTCTGCTTCCAGTTTGTAGCTAAAGCACCTTAGGACACCTAAGGACTATCATATTTTGATTGTGTTACTACTGCAACTTACCAAGATTAGAAGACACTGAATTGGCTTTTGCCTGCAAGTCATACCAACCATACCTGCAGGTTTTTTTTTTTTTTAGTAAAGGTCTACAGGGTCTCACTACATAGATCAGACTCATAACGACCTGCCTGTGTTCAGCCTCCCAAGAGCTGGGATTACAGGCATGTGCCATTGCTGTCTCAGCATGCCCTGGGGGTGGGGCCAGCACAGCACGTGGGGGATCGAACCCCGGCCACGGCATGTGCCTAAGCAGGCGCTTTAATCTGCTGAGCTATTTGGCCAGCCCACCTCTGCAGTTTTTAAAAAATTGGATGAAAATGAATAATATGAACATACCTATACCATTTACCTTGGCAGAGGGCAGCCAGTTAATCAGTACTGGACAAAAAGCCAGGAAAATTAAGTTTTACCAAGTGCTTATAACACTTTGGTCCCAAGTACTTGGGTCCCCTTTAAAAAGCACCAATGCCTGGCTATCACCCTCAAGGTATTCTGATCAGACTGGAGGAGCATGACTTAAGGTAATCAGAAGTTTTCATCAGTACTGCTAGCTCATGACAAAATTCAACATATATCTGTTGTGCTCTGCAAATGAAATTGTTCTGTATGTGATTAGCTTTTTTCTTCTTTCCTTCCTTTCTTCCATTCTCTCTGTCTCTTTCTTTCATTCTTTGTGGAAATTGAGAATCCAGTTCAGGGTCTCCTGCTTAACAGGTAGGCACTGCATTGCTGAGCTAAATCCCAGGTCCCAAAGATAATTTGTGGCTTTTTGTTTGTGTTTGGATATTGGGAATCAAACTTAAGAAACTAGGGATCTTGTGTTTGCCAGGCAGGTGCTATGCCCTTGAGCTATAACCCTGACCCCTAAATTAGCTATTTTAAAGCAAGTAATCCCTTCTTCCAGTTTCTGGATAAGTTGTTAGAGACTGTCTTTTTATGCAGCTTTCACTTACTAAGAAATATAGTAAATGTATGACATAAAAGTCACAAACCTGATTCTGTAAACCATGAAGAGGTAGAATTTGGATTGACAGTTTCAAACCGAACCACTTGGTTGAAGTCTCGCCCTTTACTGACTCCGACACACACTAGAGGGTATTCCTGCTCCGGAACGACCAGCATCTCAAACACCCGGAGGGGACATGGAATGGGGAAATCTATGTGCTGGAGGTAAGAAACAAAAGCATGGGTCATAAAGGCAAACACAGGCCAAATACTTTTGTGAGAATAGTCTTAAGAGTTTTCATCTTTATAAAGTATAAAAAAGAGCTCTCTACTATTCAGCCCACTTATTGTCATGGTAGCTCAGGATGCACAGAAAATCTAGGAAGTACCTTTCCAGGACATTGGGGAATTTGGAGTCACCCTTCTGACTCTCTTTTCTGACATGGGAAGTACAGGAACTGAGTTATTGGCCCAGAGTCACCAGGCCAGTGGCAGTCTCCTGTCTCCTAGTTTGATGCTTCACCAGTTACATTCTCTGTTTTCTACCAACCACGCACACAAGGAGGAGAGATATGGACGACAATTAGAATAGGACATAACTCTGATAAGAGTGGAAGACAAAGTCCAAATAAAAATTTAGCCTCATATTTCAGGTGATTTTATTCAATAAATTAACATATATACCATCAATTTCACTTTCATATGATTTTAAAATAATTCTTTATTGCTATACTAAGAATAAATTAACATTTTTTTTTATATTTTAGGGAAGGGTCTATGGGGTGTTCAGGGTCTCAGTACTAGACTGGTCTCTTAGTGATCCTCCTGTTTAAATTTACATGTTGTAGGTTTGGAAAAACAGAAAACACAACTTTATTTTTACTTATTTATTATTTTGTACAGGGTCTACAAGGTTTCACTACAGAGATCAGACTTGTAGTGATCCTCCAGTTTTTAGCCTCCCAAGGGCTGGGATTACAGGCGTGTACCACCCTGGCCAGTCTCAGTCGCATTTTCAGGCCCTGGGGGCAGGGCCAGCCGGGCATGCTGGGGATGGAACCCTAAGCAGGCTCTTCAGTGCACTGAGCTTTCTGGCTGGCTCAGAAAACACAACTTTATTAGCAATGAAGGAATAAAACCACAATGAGATAAACGTGCCACCAGAATACCAGCAGTTAAGATTAACAAGAATGACAAAAACTAAGGTCAGAGAGGAATAAAGGAATGGCCATGCGCTGCTGAAGTGTGCTGTGAATGTGCACTTCCCTTCACATGTCAGTGATGCTCCTAGGCAGACACTCCGGACGCACGGGAAATAGCACACTGTTCCCAGCAGCACTGCTAATCAGAACTGAAACAACTCAAACCCCTATTAACAGAATGCATGTAATTATCATGTACTCAATATCATATACAGAGGAAAGTTGAATATAATAATATTCTAATACAATACAGTGGAAAATTATAGAGCAATGACTGTGAACAAACTATAGCTACACCCAACAACTACGAAAACAATGCTGCATAAAAGGAGCCAGACATGAATGAATATGTCTTTCTGGTTCTATTTATAGCTTTGAAAAGGTGATTTTTGAGAATTAGGTGTTCAAGGATACATGCACATATGGGAAAAGCAAACAAAGAAATTTTGAGAAGGTTCTTCACAACAAAGTCAATTAAAAAAATGTTTTCTCTTGAACAAATGCCTATTTCATCATGTATATTTAAATTGTACAAATAAATTAAAAGAAATCTATGAGGCACGGTGGCACAGCTATTAGGGCGGCTGCAACTTTGCATGGCCCTGTCTCAAAGAAAAAGGGCTGGGGATATAGCTCAGCGCTGCAGCACCTGTCTAGCATGCATAAGACCATGGGTTTAATTCCTGGTACTGCAAAAAATAAATTAAAATAGAAAGATATGTATTAGAATAAATTTAATGAAGTGTGTGTGTGTATGTATGTGTATATATGTGTGTATATATGTATATATATATATATATATATATATATATATATATATATATATGGAATAAGTGCCTTTCTTTTTGATGGTGGTGGTGGTGATAGTAGGAATTGAACCCAGGGCTTTCATACTGAACATCAATCCCAGGCCTTTCTTAATTTTGAGATATCTCACCAAGCTGCCCAGGATGGCTTCAACTGCTACAGCACCTGGTCTGTAGTTCATATCTGTTTGTTGCTCTTATAAATGAGTTTTATTTTCACTGTGCTTTTCAAATGGTTACTGCCAGCACATAACACAGTTGCTGAGTATGACTTGGTTTTTACTTGGCAGTTCATAAATCTTAAAAGAAACAAAAAGGCTTTAAAGTGCTGAAGACACACCGTCCTCGTGGCTGGCACACAAAGCTCTGTGTGCACCTGCTGTCCCTGTGGTCCTCCTGCCCCCAGCTGCCACAGCAACTCTACCCTTGGGCACAGACATCTCATCAACACTGCGCAAAGCACCCCTATAGAAGCTCTGCCACCACCTCAGCAACTGCTTTGGACATAGCCTGTTATATTTTAGTAAGGTAAAACAATTTAAAGAATTCTTTTTGAAGTGTGCAAGAGTGATAGAGCAGAAATACAACAGTTTTTGTTTCTTTTTTCCTCAGCATATAAAAAAGCCAACAGACTTTGAATACTTTAAGTACTATTCAGTTTCCAATAATAATGATGTAGCATATAAATACTTAACAGAAGATTTCTGTCTCATGATTTTAAAACTAAGTATTCTCGGTGACTGAGAGCAGCTCCTACATCTTACTCATTTGCTGCAGTAAATAGCACTGTGCTCAGCTTGAATTAAGAAATTATGTATGCTGAGATATTTAATCTAAAAAATTTTTATGATAAAAATATAGCCTAATTATGAGTGCCAGCCAAATAGTTCAGCAGATTAAACAGGTGCAGGGGCCGGGGGTTTGATCCCTGGGCCTGTGGTACCAGCCCCACCTCCAGGGAATGCTAAGATGGCACTTGAGACTGGGCGTGGTGGCGTGCACCTGTAATCCCAGCTTTTGGGAGGCTGTAACAGGTGTATCGCTATGAGTCCAATTTAGTAGTGAGACCTTGAACACCCTGTAGACCCCCCTTCCCTAAAATTAAAAACAAACATATATATATATATATATATATATATATATATATATATATATATATATATATGCACATATATATGTATTATATATAGCCTAATTAAACAAAAACTATCAGAAACGTTACCAAGAGAAAGAATAAAGAAAGCATTAAGAATGTTGTTGAGCAGCACAAAAACGTCATAGATACTAGAGTATTTATGATAATAATACTAGACTCTAAAAGAGTCACAGTACAAAAACGTCATAAATACTAGCAGGATAATGCAGATATATGAATAAAATATGCTTATAGGAACAATAGGAAACAGAAACAGCAATGAAATAGACATAGAAAGGGAAGCTAAGACTAAGGGGGTTTCAGGCCAGGGGCAGAGTAGGAAGGCCCGCAGGACATCTACAGGTGGAATGCTACTGTGAAGTCCACTAGCTCAGATTGCCAGCAACAGGCCTAGCACTAGCAGAGCCAGCCCAACCTCCCTGGCACAATGCATCTGAAAAGAGAGGCCACAGACAGGTAATTTTTAAGCTTTCCAAATACACACTGCCTCCTGTATGCTTTTCATATTTAAAATTCCTTTGAGAAAAGATCTTTTGTTATGCATGAAATGATTAGTTTCACATAGCAAATAAAATCCATATTAAGGTTTAATCAGTCTATCTGTAAATATGAGTAAACAATGACAATTTTTCTTTTCAATACAGTAGAAATGAAAGAATCAGGAAAGACTATTTAAAATAGACTGAAGGTGCCAGCCAAACAGCTCAGCATATTAAAGCATGTGCTTAGGCAGATGCGGGGGTTGGAGGTTTGATCCCCTGCCTGCTATACCGGCTCAGCCCCCCCGGCATGCTGAGAGGGTGAATGAGACTGGTGTGGTGGCACCTGCCCGTAGACTCAGTGCTTGGGAGGCTGAAAAACAGGAAGGCTCACTAGGAGTCCAATTTGTGTAGTGAGACTCTGTAGACCTGAAATGAATGAATGAATGAATGAATCAATCAACCAATCAATCAGACTGAAAAAGAAAAGGAAAGAGGACTGAATTGGATTGCAGAAAAAAAAAAAATCACACACTCCATCTAGGATACAATTTCTTTTTGTCAAAAACAAGAACAATGAGGAGCTAAGGACAAAATAAGTTTTGCTACAAATGAGCTGTACTTAGTAGGTCTACTGTAGAAAAATTATGAGGCTCTGTGTTCCTCAGCTTTTGTTTAAAGAATTTTTTCAGTGAATTTATTTGTGGAATTAATATCTCAATATGTTTTATTTTATTTTTTTGGTGGTGCCAGGGACTGAATTGAGGACCTTGTACTTGCCAGGCAAGCATTTATTCCACTGAGTATCTCTCCAGCCCTCAATATGTTTTAAATTCTTGAAATTATTTTTTAATCCCTTCAGCTCCAGTTAAGCTTGAGGTTAATACTAATGTTAAAACTAAGAATAGATTTCTTAGTCATGTACAAGATTTAAATTACAGGAAGTCGATACTTTAAAATCTGAGTTCAATATAGAATTTAGAAAGAATCTCACTCCAATTATATTGACTCCAATTTTTATTGGCAGACAAATGCTCATAAAATAGGACTACTTAATCTATCTCTTTTAGAAATTCACTTTCTATTCCCTTGGTGCAAATGAGACTGCATGTATTTTATATTAGCTTTTCCTCAAAATATAAGGGATAGCTGAGAAATATTACACATTTTAAAGACTATTCATTAATCAAAGATTCTAGAGAAACCAAAAACCCCAACCCCAGAGGACCTACATGGACACATAGGTGGGTGCAGTAACCAAAATAAATGATTTCCTTCTCTTTATGGCTGTCCCTCACCCACCTATGGCAAACACTAACCTGCGGGTTGTTTTTCTGCTATGATGGATCGACAAAGGACAGACTATGTTTACAACAACACTTACCGATCCATTAGCACCCTACTTTTGACATGAGGCTATGTATGCGACACATCACATTTCAGCTCCCCGCTGCCTCTACCCTTATATGTTTCTATCCACTTTCAAAACTTTCATCAGGCCAAATGAGCTCCTTACAATCAGGCAGATTTTCAATACTCTGCCATATACACCAAAAAAATCATCAAATTAGCTTGAGAGTTAACTAAAAAAAGTGTTTTCTTTTGAAGTACAGAAAAGTTGACAATTAGGTTTTCATATTAAGAATATCAGAAGCTGAGTTTCATGCTTACCTTAATCAACATAAATTTCTGCATGGGTTCAACCCATTCTAATAGAACAATGCTAGTCTGAAGTGCCCCGCAAAGGTATTTATGGCCTGTGTAAGGATTTCTCACTGTCAAGGCAAAAAAGTAAACATGAGTTCTATTATCCTTAAAATAATAGCTACATGCTCAAAAAAAAAAAAAAAAGCGCCGGCTGCCAGTTCTATTTTAATTAGGAATACTTTTCAGGTAATAGCATGACATGCCTGCATCACTTACAGGATTTTGTTTGTATGCACACATGAAACTGCTAGTTGTTATAGGGTTAGGGGTTAGCAGGGAAGTTAGCTGAGGTTGCAACATATGGTCAAAGTAAATATGAAGGGAAGTTATCAGATTGATAGAATACACACATTCCAGTGTCTCACAGGAGTGTTTTGATAGTACTGTTCTAAGGCAACAATGTTTGGTTCTAAAAATAAAACGCTTTTCTATCTCCTCCCTCTCAATGAAACTGTTTAATAAAACATGGCACACAATCAGAATCTTATCATACAAATTTACAAGTAATAAAACTGAATTGTCTCAGATTTTGCAATTTACTTAAAAAATGAAGTAATTATACTTGGAATAAAGATTTTTTAAAAAGTATGAAAAGGGCAAAAGCAGTATAACACTTGAGCTTCATATTAGGTTTGGAAGAGACATACGAAATTAAGTTGTAAGAAAAACTTGCTCCATTTCACATGTGGAATCAAGTTGGGCTGGTGAAACTCCTAACAGAGACTCAAAGCACCACATCGTCTTCCCCTGCCCCACCAGCTGCTTTGCTTGTTTCCCACTGGTAAGGTCTTATCATTCTGCCAGTCTGGCTTCCACGTCTTGGCTGGCTCTAAGGTGTCTTTCTCTTCCTCTCCCCTCTTCCTCTCACTGATCTGCCGCTGGACTTTCTTCCTCATTGTGAATAAAGCTTATGCTCACATATGGCCTCTCATATTTTCTCCACTTGATCTAGACACACTCATCTACTATTATTCTCCTCTTGATACCGGGAATCGAACTCATGTCCTTTCACTTGCCAGGCAGATGCTGTGCTGCTGGGCGGTATCCCTGGCCCTGTTATTCTCTTTATACCTGAATATAGTTAAACGGGAACAGTCTACATTTATTATGTAAACTATGATTTTGGTTTGGATTTTTTTGCTTCCACATGTTTATATGATTTTATCTCCAGCCATTCATAAGGAAGTTAAAATTTTTGAGGTCCAGTCCCAATGCTACCTTTTTTTTAGTGGCCTAACAGGGGGTGATCAAAAGATACAGTAAGTGTTTAAATTTTAATAACACATTATAGTAATTAATGACATTGTCATTAATCTCCCTCAAAATACTTCACCTTGTTACAAACACACTTTGTGCATCATTTTCCCCAGCAGTTCTGAAAGTCCTCTTTCATGCTTTTACGAAGTATGATAAAAATATGGTGAATGTTGCCACTGAGTGTTCTCCAACTTAAGAAAGGCCACAAAAGCATCCCTGTCCACCTTATTCATCAGATCTGGCCCTTGTGACATCTGGTTCTCCCCAAAGTTAACATGCTATGACAGATAAATGTTTAGCTGGATTCAGGAAATCAAGGCAGCCACACAGCACAACTACAGATATGAAGGGAGACTTAAAGAACTGCTCCAAAAGTGGCAAGGATAAGGGGTAAATGTGTTTGAAGTGAGGAGGAGTATTAAGAAAAGGACTGATAGCAATGTGTCTTATTGTTAATAATTTAAAAAAAAATTAAAAATCTTTTATTTAGTGTAGGGTGTCACTATGTACCCTGGACTCAGTGATCTTCCTGTCTCAGCCTCCCCAGCACTGGGATTACAGGTGTGTGTCACCAGGCCTGGTTTCAATGGCTGGCATGGTGCACCCAGGGTGCCGGGGCTGGCGTGGCATATGGTACCAGGGATCAAATCCAGGTCCTTGCACTTGCCAGGCAGGTGCTTAGACTGCCGAGTTATCTCCCAAGCCCCTGTAATAATTTTTTTAAATGGAAAAACGAGTTTATTTCTAATGTAACCAAGCTGGGGAGGGCAGCTAGTCTGCACCCCACCCTCGAACTTGTATATTCTCCAGTTTATCGCAAGGGTAAAACACAAGCCAGGTAATAATCATTTATAGACTGAGCCAAGCATGGTCATAGTACTCACTGCTCCTTGTCTCAGGCTTGGCAGTGGCTTTCATTTATTTATTTATTTATTTATTTATTTATTTATTTATTTATTTAATTTACCATATTTTTTATATTACAGTGCATATGCTTATAGTTCTTTTCATATTATACCTGGTGGTGGTGACTTATATGACTAGGAATGGAAGAAAACCATTTTTTGTTTCAGCTCCAAGTCACCTAGTTATTATGAGAGCACAGAGACTAACTTTCATGCGTCAAGCACAGGGTATAATAATACATGCCGAATGAGTGATGTCTCACATGTCATTACTAAGCAGAATGACGAACGACAAGCCCCTTGGAGAACACAGAGTAATGAACTGAATAACAACACCCACTTCTCTTTATTTGTTTATCCAGTCAACAGATTATTTACTAAGCATCTGTCAGGGGAAGGTGATATACTAGGTTTAGTCCACTCAGGGCTATAAAGGCCAAGAAATTTATTTTACTTAGGGCTAGAAATGCTGGGAGAATGCTTTAGGATAGGACTGTTTTGCAGTACAACTAAACATGAGGCTCAAGGGGTTTTCTTAGGTGCTCTGCAAAACAGGATAGCTATGTTGTACTGGACATACTTACCAACACAACACTTCTGACACCACTTGGTTTCAGGGATTTTTGCTGATACAGCAAATTTCCTAAATGTAAATGAAAATGAGCATGTAACATCTGCAGGCAAACTTGAGGTATAACAAAGGGCTGACACAGACCAGAAATGACGTGCTACACAACTGGTGTACCGATAAGTGCTGGAAGAATGCGCTGGTTCCCTTCTCATATCCCTTAATCAGTTCTAAATGAATGAAGAATTTAAGATATTTTACTATCAAGTATTTATACCACAGAAGAATATGAGCCCTATTTATTTGAAGTGCAAAAAGAAGCTGTACAGAAAAATACTTCCAAGTTTTATTTAGGCATTTTTATTTCTTTATTCAGGAAGAGTATGATTCCGATTTTTTGGCAAGGTGCTTCAGAGGTTTTGCAAAAATTCGATTCAAATTTAATAATTAAGAATCCATTTTGAATTATCTTCTAAAACTACAATTTAGGGGCCGGAAAGATAGCTCAGTAGAATAAGTGCTTGCCTGGCAAGCACAAGGGCCTGAGTTCAATCCCCGGGTCTGCGAAAAAACAAAACAAAACAAACCCCTACAATTTAAAATCATATATACTAGCCGGGCATGGTGGCGCATGCCTGTAATCCCAGCACTCGGGAGGCTGAGGCAGGAGGATTGTTGTGAGTTCGAGACCAGCCTGAGCTACAAAGTGAGCTTAAGGCCAGCCTGAACTGCATAGTGAGACCCTGTCTCAAAAAGACAAAAAAAAAAAAAAATCATATATACTTAAACATTTTTTACAATGAAAGCTAATTTAATGGAGACTGTTAGTACATGAAATTTTGCAAAACTCAAAGTAAACTTCCCCATTTCATGCATATCTTTAAACCTCTTTTGTATGTGATCATGTCAACCATTAGATGTCACTACTTCACATTGGTATTTTTTGAAAATCAAATGTCAGACAATTTTCCATCAAATTGTACACATGTGTGTGATGCATAACACAATTCCAAACAAAGTCAGAATCTTTTCGTGGATATTTTTGTCATCATATGACTGAGTAACAACTAAACACATGTAACACTGTAATTGTATTGTAATTTTCACCTTCAATACATTTTACATACTGACTTTGTAGTTACAAAAACTTACAATGATCACACTGAATCCTTACTATGTCTTATATATTTTACATTTAATTCCTCCAACAATACTATGAGGTTGGTCATAGTATAGAAATCTAGGGCTTTGATTTCTGCTTAAACTCTTGCAGTAGTTAGTGATTTAGAAAGGAAAAACCACTCTTCTGGTGTTAGTCTATTTAACTTCAGTGTTTAGTGATTTAAAACTACTACTTCTTTATGTTTTTGGGTCACTTTAAATAAGAGTATTTTGAGTTTTGCACAAAGTAAGCTGTCATTCATTTGCAAGCACTTTGTGTGAATTAAAATTTTCTTGATAGAGCCGGGCGTGGTGGCGCATGCCTGTAATCCCAGCACTCGGGAGGCTGAGGCAGGAGGATTGTTGTGAGTTCGAGACCAGCCTGAGCTACAAAGTGAGCTTAAGGCCAGCCTGAACTGCATAGTGAGACCCTGTCTCAAAAAAGAAAAAAAAAAAAATTTTCTTGATATTGTGATACAAGAATTAGCAATGATACAGGAATTAGAAGCTAAGGTTCTAAATGACAACACATCTAGAATATCCTAATATATTTCTAGTTAAAGCACCTCATTATTTATGATTCCATTCAACAAACTATCTTAGGAAAATTTTTGCAGTTTATAAACTAAGTTTATAATTTTAAACGTGTCCTTTTCATATACTTTGAAATTTTATTCTACTTTATGATGTACCACTTTCCACCCAAGTGCTTTGATCCAAAGTGCTTCTTAGAATTAAAAGAAATCTAAATAAATCAGATTTTGATTAAAACAAGTTTAATGTTCTTGATCCACACTTATAAACTTGACCCTTGGCTTCCAAAGCTAGTAACTCAGGGTCTGTGAAAGCATAAGGAAGACCACTTGGGTAAGAAAAATCAGTTATTAAGTATGGCTAACAATGAAATCATTCCAAATATAGCTGTGGGCAGCATTCTGAAATGTAATACAAATATAATAATCTATGGTAACCTATGATTTGCTTTTAGTCATAATTTTATGAATTATTAAAATTTATTTTCTCTGCACCCAGTCACCTGGAATCCTGGATATAGTCAATGTAGGCTATTTTAAGGTGCACTTACAGTTCAATTTATAGCACATGATAATGATGGCAACTGGTTTATCAACAGCCTATTAGGTGCCACAGACCTTGGTAGGTACTTGACACATGTAATTTACCATTCTAAAAACTCTGCAAGATGAAAATACCAGTTCTGTTTTACAGATGAATTTAATCAGCAGTTGAGTACTTTAAGTCTATGATTTCAGAGCTTATGCTTTATGACAGAAGTATGATAATGTGTACATGGGCACCTGTCTTCAGAACGAGAACCATGAACTTGTCTTCAGAATAAGAACACGGTGCACAGAGAAAGCTTAACGTGTTCATTTTGTGGTAGGAGAAATGGCACTAATATAGTGTTATCTTGCTAAAAAGGTTTTCGGATTTCCTGCTAATTAGAGAATTAACAGTAGACTTTAGAAGACTTCACTAGAGGATAATGAAGCTTAAGAAAATGGAAAGGATATATTAGTGGTTGTTACTTACACTACAGACTGTTACTGTAACAAAATCTGTTAGAGGCAAAAGACCCTTAGAAGTAAAAATCTTAACTATATGGGAACTCCTTACAGGAAGAGACAGTGATAATTCTGTCTCATCTGTACATGGAGACAACTCAAGCATATGTGGAAGATTCATTGAAAGAACTATACACAGCTAAAAACAAAGTCAAACAGGCATCTACATCTGGGTACATGCCTGTAATCCCAGCACTCAGAAGCTGAGACAAGAGATCGCTGTGAGTTCAAGGTCAGTTTGGGCTACATAGTGAGCTCGAGGCTAGTTTGAACATAGCACGATGCTGTCTTGAAGGAAAAAAAAGGAGTGGGGAGGAGAAAAGGCCGCTAAAACACATTATGTATATATGTGTGTAGCCCAAACCGCTTTTTTTTAAAACATAAAAAAAACTATTTCAGCAAAAAAAGTCAATACATTAATGTATTAAAGTTGGCCTGTCTCCTTGGGAGTACTTATGCATATCTTAAATATACTTGAAAGCTTGGTGGCTAGATTTTGTGCTCATAAGAATTTTGGATTACCAAGTTAGAAAGCTGGGTGGACAAGTTCTATATGCAGGCAGACAAACAGCAGCACAAGTGGCAGTTGGAAGAATGGGCAGAGATAAAGTCTATAAGAGGAAATAATTCCCCAGTCAGTTCCTGGGGTTATAGGGGTTATATGTTTAATTCCAAATACAGATTTAAGAGCGCAATATAATAAATCAGGTTCATAATCACAATTTTGAGTAACCATAACATTATCCAATTAAATGATATAATCTATTTTAAGAAGACTATAAAAGAATATAATACGATTTTAAATGATTTTCATAAAAACGTTAATTAACTTTTATAAACATTTTTGCAGAGCTAGGAAAATGAGCTACACTGCAAAGACATAAACTTAAGGGACTTGAGAGCTAAGGTTTTATATATCATTTGCTTTACAATTAATCTTACAAAAAGAATGGCTGTTACAAGTTTCTGCAAAATTCAATTTATACCATACCTACAGAACTTGTAGTTAACAAGTGAAATATAATATTGTATAAACAAAAGGAAGGGCACAGTATAATTAAAAATTCCTGAAAATACAAAAGCAAAATCTCTCAACTTCTATCTCCAGATACACAAATATATATCACTTTAATTTTTAGGTTTTGAAAATGCACTTTGAAAAATGCATTTTATACAAGTTAACACAAATACGTCAAAAGCAAAAACACAAGATGTGATACAAAATTACATGGAAAATTAGTTTTAATTTTGCAGGAAAGATAATTAAAAATTCAGGAGAAAATATTTAATGTAATTTGAAAGTACAAAGAGAATAGTTTTACAAGAGTATGATAAATCTGTCTTAAAATATATTACTTACGATTTTCTCATTATACACGATTTCTGAGTGCTCCTTCATTTTCTCTATCATAAGATTATTAAAATGAGTTATTAACTATCTCTAAGGATGAAAATATAATTAAATATACAATTACCTGGGTAGTATTCTATCAGGGAGTTTGTGTGCTGGAATAGCAACAGGTAACTTCTGCATTTGTCTTGCATAATCAAAAAGCCCTGGCAGGTTATGGGAATATAGCTGAGAAGCTTTTCCTGCACAGAAAATAAGTACAAAATTAGAGCTAATAATAAGCAGTAATAATCATAAAGTATGTGAAAACTAAGACTTACCAGATATTGACAGCAAGCAATTATTCATTACATATAGCCATGTACACCTTCGAGGGAATAGCTGATGAAAAAAAATGTACAAAGTTTACAAAAGATAACACATAACAGTGAAAATATGTACCTATTAACCATGTAAATTATGATTTTTAATTGGCTAGTTCTTTAAAAATAGTATTTTAATAGAAATTCATTTTACAATGTACTAAAAAAGATGATACAATTTATAGGAGAAAAAACCACCAATACATTTTCAGTATAAACATGGTATTATTAGTTCAAGTCTTATATAGCTACGAAGGGAATGGAAACATTTTATAAACAATATGGATTCCTTTATGTTAGTTCTGTGGTTGAGTAATTGTGAATCTCTTGTATGTACCCTCTACAATGTACGTGCCTGGGCAGATGCACATGCATATAAGATATAGACTCATAAATGATACACATACTACACATGAGGTATGATTAAAAAATACACTGAATGTTTAAAAATTATTACAATAAAAGACGTTACCATTAAAATCCCCTCAAAATACTACCTATCACTTCAAGGTTATCTTTTGTGTCTTTGGTTGCACTGCTGTGATCGTAATATCGTCAATTGATACAAAGGTTTAATCTTTCATGGTCCTTGACTTCAGGCAAGAGCCAGAAATCATACAGTACAAGACTGAATGAATAAGGTGGATGAGAACATGCTATAATGTTTTTATGAGCCTCTCTTTCCACTGGATAACATTTGGCAGCAGCATTCACTATATTTACTTTTATTACATTCCATATAAGGACACTCAAAAAATAAGGCCTCCATAACTGCTTTAGATAGTAGCAATAATGACGGGCTAAGCTTACTGGAAGTAAGGGGGAGCATTCTGAGAGGAATTACAGGTACTGTTTTTCATTGTAAGAAATTTTTGGAACTAAACTTTCACTGTATATTTTGGTCACTCTTTGTACATATGGAAATGTGGCACGTGAGAATTGAGACATCCCTCTGAAAGTCAGAAAATGGTTAGTATTCAGAGGAGGGAAAAGGAGCTACCCCTACATACTTTAAGGGAGAAAGTGCTATCATCACATGTGTGAAAACTAGTTCCTGGGCCAGCAACACCAGCACTAACGGATGTGTGTTAGTAATGCCAGTCCTCAGGTCCTTCCCCAGGCTTCCCCATATACAGGCTCTAAACACGGACCCAGAAACCTGTGCATGAACCAGGCCTCCCCCTGTTGCTGCTGCACACTACAGGTGAGACCCACTGGTGCACGCATTCAGTCATTCTGATTCAACAAGCTTGGCTGCTAAGTTTCTCCTGGTAATTTCCACCGGTTATGTAGAAATTCTACTTTACGTTTTTCATAAAGAAATTCATAACCAGATATGAAGCTCACCAGCTAAATTTTATATATATATATATATACATATATATATATACACACATATATATATATACATATATATATATACACACACACACACACATTATTTTTCTTTAAATTCTAAAGGTTTTCTATATCTTTAGTGTCTATTTTCTTTAGCAAGTTAGGCTCTGGGTGAAACAATTAGTTTAACAGAATGTAACAGGAAGGTTCAGTGGTATATCGTGATTTATAGATCTGGTATCTTGATGGCTCTAGGTGAGCTTAGGTAATGTATTTAGGCTGCATGTCTCAGTGTTACCTGTGACATGGAGCACCCAGAACTGCACAGAACTGTGTGGCAATTAAAGCAGACATATATACCCTGTACACCTTAGAGAGCACTTAGAAGAGTCTGGTGCACAATCAATATTAGCTCAAAAATGTTAGCTCTAAGTAGTGAAAGCAGATGATGAATTTACAATCGGCCTGGGTGTGGTGGTCACACCTGCAACCCCAGTACTCAGGAGGAAGACTGCCGTGAGCTCAGTGCCAGCCTGAACAACCTAGTCAGACCCTGCTGCAAAAACCCAGAAACAACCCACTCCCTTTAGAATGTAAAGGTATTTAAAAGCAGGATCCTGTTCCTGGTCATCAAGTTCCCTCTTGGCAACTACCTTACTTCTTCTTACCTAGGAGGCTCATTTCATGCCTTTGCCTCACCCTCGAGCATAACACTCAATTTTACTGCAAGATAAAAGAATCCAGGGTTTCACTACTCATTTTCTACTCTCACAGGCTACCATTAAGAGGGGGCAATGTTGCACCTTGAAGGTACTGTTTCACTCAGAAAATATACCCTAGCAGTGTGATATCTACAGCAATTAAGAAGAGAAGTTATTGCAGACAGCAGCTGGAGTGGTATGTACTTTCACTTAAGAGCTGCTAAATGCTTACTTCACCTCTGCATAATGTTACTTACAGTTAATAGTAATATATTTTGGATAGCTCTTTAACCGAAAATATTACCACCTCTGAATTACTTATTTACTCATTATAAGTGATAAGATCCTTTTCTTCTCATCTTAGGTACTTTTTTTTAGCCATTTCACTATCAAGTCCAGATTAAAAGATTTAAGAGTGTAACACATAGTTTAGGATCTTGTTAGAAAATGTGATAAAAAATTAAGATTGGGGGGCCAGGGACATAGCTCAGTGGTGCAGTGCCTGCCTGGCAAGTGCAAGGTCTTGGGTTTGACTCCCAGCACACATGCACGTGCGCGTGCACGCACTCACACACACACTTTAATATGGAAATGCTCAGTTACATTCAGTGCAGCCAACTCTAGCCCTGTCATTTTTCCCAGGGTCAGTGTTTATAGCAGCATACAACTCAGGGTGGCAGTGTGATAAAGCAGCTGAACACACAGCCTGTGGAGCACTGAGCTTACTAGGTTTGTATTTGTGTACTTTCCTGCCCTCACCACTTAATAGCTGTGGGACGCCTGGCAAGTTACTGATTCTTTCTGAGCCTCTGGTTTGTCTGTGAAATGGGAATAAAAATGATGTCTATCAGAAATTTCATGAAGATCAAAAAATTCAGGACAAGCATTTAATAACTGCCTGGCACATGGTAAGCCATATACAGGTATTACTTGTAATTAAGATCGTCATTATTACCATTTTTGCATGCTGTTTAAGTGTTTAATGTCTGGGTGGTAAATGTCAAGAGCTTTCCCAAATCACCATGACAATTTAAAATGTTCTCATGCATGCTCCAAATCCCACCTGTTCCTCTCCATTATAAAACCTTTTTACTCTTTCATCATAGCTCTTAAGTCTCCCACATGTCAAATAAGTATTTCTAAAATACAGAACTTACCAACAGCACAGTACATAAAGTTTTGGGATTTGGCATCTGTCTACCTACACAGCTCCATCTACTCTCATTGGCATGCCATCATATTTATCTTCTGTATGCCTGGCAAATTTATACTTATTGTAATTTAAGGCCCATTTGAAATAGACCTAGGGCCGGCCAAATAGCTCAGAGGATTAAAGTGCCTGCTTAGGCAGATGCAGGGCTGGGAGCTCGATTCCTGGGCCTGCTGTGCTGGCCCCGCCCCCAGGGTATGCTAAGACAGTGATTGAAACTGGGTGGTGTGCACCTGTAATCCCAGGGTTTGGGAGGCTGAAAACAGGAGGATCACTACGAGTTTTATCTTTTTTATTGAGAAACAAATAGCAATGAGACAGTTTCAAAACTGATTAACAGGAGAGTTTCAATAATTAATAATTATACATTGTTATCTTCTTAGTGGTTATTCATAGTACAAGAAGCAGACAGGATATCCTGCCCAAACACTATTAGTACAAATCTTTCTACTCATTGAATTAAGTGAGAGTAGCTATATATCTATCCTGACTATTCTGTATATACAAATACAAAATGGTCCTTCCTTTGTATTGCTTTTTTAGTCCCGTCAGAGATGGGTATTCCATTGGCATCTAAACACTATAGGTGCGTGAATTCAGCAAAACAATCCAACACAGTACAGCAGTCCACAATGGTAGTTGTACGAATCTGATCTACACAGTGAGACCCTGTAGGTCCTGTCCTAAATAAAAAACAAAACAAAACAAAACAAAAAAACCCCCAAAAAACCCAAACAACCCTATTTCATGCTCTTACAGGAGGAACTGGTGATATCTCCTTCTGTGGCCCATATCTTGTATTCATTATAGTGTGCCAGCTAATCTTGAGTGCTGCAGTCACTGATTTATATATTTATTTTCCCTGGTATAGCATGAACTTCTAAAAATATTAAGAACTAAACCTGTGACTGTCTTCCTACCTGGGAGACACGAAGTTTTCATGAATAAAAGAAGCTCAAGCCATAAAAGTGAAATTTACTTCTGATTTATTAGTGTGTGCTTACAATAACTTTATTTTTAAAAAAAAAAATTATTATTATTAGTATTTTTTTGCGGAACCAGAGACTGAACTCAGGCCCTTGCCAGGGAAGTGCTTTTCCACTAAGCCATCTCCCCGGCCCCTTACAATAATTTTAAAAAGAATTTACACATAACATACCTGCTCCATTGATGTTTCATGAAGTTCATTAAGATTAAGGGTGTAAATCCCTTCTTCAGCACCAAATATCAAGTACTGATCTGCAACAACAAAAGTTCTTCACTGATTTCAATAAACAAGGTACCCTTAAAAGAATTTAGTCTAAAACTCATATAAAAAGACTAGTGTAAATACTTGGAAGAGGCTGACACTCTAAGCTTAAAAGTTGGGTTATACTCACATAAACAATAGCCTCAAGGCAGGGAAGAAAATGGTTACAAGAGAGAGGTGTTGCAGAGTGGCCTGCTGGACTCTTCACTCACCAGAGGGTGTTACTGACTGGCAAAGTCTGAAGCTCTTTCTAAACCCCCCAGAAGAACAGATCATGCGAAACTGACATATAAAATGCAGATGAAAAACAGCTAACACAGATGCAGTACATTTTGATAGGTACTACTTTTCCAGGCTACTATTACAAGCACTGACATGAGAAACTTTCTACCACCAAATGGCAGTGAAACAAGAAATCTGACTGTCAGTTTCTCAGTCTGTAGAATGAAAGAATTTATGTCAGATATTTAGGAACCTCAATAAGAATACACACATGCATTTTAACATGCACATGCATTATTAAATTTTATTTTTAAATTTTTTTTTTTTTTTTTTGTGGTACCAGGTGTTGAACTCAGGCCCTTGCGTTTGCCATGCAGGTGCTTATTCCACTGAGCTATCTCTGTGGCCCCTAAAATTTTTTTTCATATGCTTCTATATATATTGTATATAAATAAATACTGGGGATTTTTCCTTTAATTTTTTTTGAGAGAGGTTCTTGCTATGTAGTCCAGGCTGGCCTTGAATTTACTATGCAGCATAGGCTGGCCTCCAATTTGAAGCAATTCTCCTGTTGCAGTCTCCTGAATTTTGGGATTACATGCATCTGCCACCACTACTGGCTATATAAATAAATATTCAGATATAGATATATGGCAAGAGGACAGAGAGTCCTTACTCAATGCCAAATGACAAACCTGGCTATATAAATGCTACAATACAGTTATATAGCGACAGGGAATCATTACGCAGTGCCAAATGCCAAATATTCTAATTATGACCCCTTATAAAATGGCCTCTGGATCGAGTCCTTCTAAATTCCTTGAGTAATGGCTGTCTAAAACATCAGTATATTCAACCACTATGCAGTAGCAGAATAATCATCTCTTGGAGTAAATTAGAATAGCAAAGATTATATGATACACAATTATATTGAGGTGGTGACTACAGTAAGATTTCACACTATGTGAAACACTGATAACAATATGGAGAGACATTTAGCTTAAGATTTCAAAAAAATTATACTAAAACATATTTTGATAAAGATATTAAAAGAATGAATAAAACCAGATGCTTTCATAGCTCAAGGTGGCAAGAAATTAGAAAGATAACAGACAAAAACATGGTACTACCTCTTGTATCTGGGTTTATCCATGATGTTGCACAGTGAATTTTCAAGGGACACCCATTAAAAACCTTTGAAAAACATGCACCCATCTGGAAAAACAAATAGCCAGCATGAAACAGCGACAAAGAATGGTCCTCAATACACTGTGCAAGAGGCGATTATCTCGTTTTCATGTGGACACTATAAAGGGCAGAATGAGCACCCAGTCATCTCCAAGTTTACAGAAATAAGTGTGTTGGATCAGTCAATGGCCTAAAATATTTTTGATGTTGTTATAAACTTTCTCGTAGTGCAAAGTTTCTAGTTATAACAATGATTTTACATGAAAGAAAAACACTAACACTAACAAATTCAACATTAATAGTCTACTTATAGGAGTAGAAATATCTCATATCAAGAGCATATAGTATTCTCTGGCAAAAAGGGAAACATTAACGCACAAAGAAATTTTTTTCTTTTGGTATCATGATAAATATGGTATATTAATCACTGTATTTAATATCATGAAATAAAAGGTATGATGGATTTGAAATTCATATTATATGCTTTAACCTCAAAACATAGAGACACACTCTTTTCCCCTTTTTAGAATAATCTATTGACTCTGGGAGTGGTGGCACATGCCTTGTGCCTATATTCCACATTTTTTTTAAATCAACTGTAAAATAACTTTTTTATACTTTAGGGAAGGGTCTACAGGGTGTTCAGGGTCTCACTACTATATTGGACTCATACTGATCCGTCTGTTTATTGCCTCCTGAGAGCTGGAATTACAGGTGCGTGCCACTAAGCAGGGTCTCAATTACTATCTCACTGCACTGGGGGTTCAGGGCTGGCACGTCAGGCCTTGGAATCAAACCCCTGGCACCTGCGCCTGCTTGCAGGCACTTTAATATGCTGAGCTATTTGGCTGGCCCTAAAGAATAGATTTTTAAATGTATTTACTACCAAAAAAATAAAAGATAAACCCATAACGCATATTTTAAAAAATAAATGTTTTATTTGGTACAGGGTCTCATTACACAGCTAAGAGTCATAGTGATCCTCCTGTCTCAGGCTCCCCAGTGCTGGGATTCTAGGCGTGCGCCTCCACACTGGTTGATTGAACACAGGTACTTGTGCTAGCTAAGCAGATGCTATCTCCCCAGCCCAGTAACACATATGTTAAATAGCCTGATTTAGTCATTTCATAATCTATATATCAAAACACTATACTGTACACCATAAAGGTAAATAGATTAATAATTTTTATTTGTCAAAAAATTTAAGGCCAGGTGTGGTGGAGCATGCCTGTAATGCTAGATCTTGGGAGACTGAGATGGGAGGATCACTGTGAGTTTGAAGCCAACCTGAGCTTCAGTGGGTCAGTTTAAACTACACAGCAAGGGCTGGCTAAATAGTTCAGCAGATTTAAAGCACCTGCAAGCAGGCGCTGGGACCTGGGGCTCCAATCCCGGGGGCCTGTGGTGCTGGCCCCGCCCCCAGAGTGATCTGAGACTGCAATGGAAACTGGGTGGCAGGCACCTATAATCCCAGGTCTTGGGAGGCTGTAAACAGGTGGATCACTACAAGTCTGATCTAGTAGTGTAGCCTTTCCCTAAAAAAAACAAAACAAAACAAAACAAAACAAAAAAACAAAAACAAAAAAACACCAAAAACCAACCAAACAAAAACTACACAGCAAGGCCTTGTCTCAAAACAAATTTTAAAAATGAGAAAGATAGCATAGCACAATTAACCCTACCGCCAAAAAAACCTCTCCCCTCCACAAAAATCAAGCCAGCCAAACTGTCTATCATACAGGAGATCTAAGCACGGAGTAGAGCCAACTGAGCTTTGTGATCCTAGTAACTAGAACCCAGCCTCAGTTTTACTCCTGGGCAGAATGAAGGACTTGGACCAGATGCTCCACTGAGTTCTAAAATTGCAAATTTTTGATAAAAACATCATATTCACATTGTATTCTTCCTACAATATACACATTGCTTTTAGACTTCTTCAAAATAGTTACAAATAATAAATTCTGATATCAAGAATCTTCAAAATGTGTAATTTATTACAGTTTTTAACTTGAAAAGCTATTTTCCAGATGTAATAACATTTAAATTAACAAATATGTAGATTTAAAAAAATATAATGGAGGTTCTTTTAAATAAATTAAAAAAAACTAACCAAAGATAAACATTTAAGCAACTTGTACTTGTCATCATACTTATTTGTACACTGTAGTTTGAGAATTTAGGTTGGTTGATGCTTAATACTTACATGTACTTTAGGTGTTGGGGGAAGACCATTACTAATAGGCTTCTAGAAAAAAGAAGATAGATATGATTATAATTATTTTTGTGGCAGTTTGGCATGAAAATAATATATTTCAGACACATTTATTTGAATAAAATACATGAATATATTTTCTTCATAAAGTATATAGTTAACACTCAAATTTCCTTTAGTCCTTCTATATTTATTACTAGTATACCCAACAGATTAGTGTGCATTCTTTCTCTAGGAAATTAAATATGTTCATGTATTTGCATAACTTGCTAGACTTTTTTATTTTTGTGGGGTTAGGATGGAGGCTGAACCCAGTGCCAGATCATACTAGATTTCTACCACTGAGCCCCAGACAGCTTTCTAGACCTTTTGGAATCCTACTTATATACATATCCCCATAGAAAACACCACTTTTGTATGTTTCAGAACATATACAGATAGCTGTGTGCTCTCTGCTTGTGCTCTGCCTTAAAATAGTCCATATAATCCATATACCTGAGAGTCACATGGACCTGACACTTGAACTGCATCCTAGCACAAACATAGCATTACTTAGCTATTCCTTAATTATTATTGCAGATTTAGGCTATTTTCAATTCTTTATTCTAAGAATAATGGTGAAACGAACCTGCATAACATTCTTATTGCAATGTGAGAATTTAAGGTTTGTATTCTGTAAGAGGTGAAACTACTGGCCAGCACGTACATTTTATTGGGTAATGACCATCCAGTACATGTTGGGGCACCTACAACACATCAGACTTAGCAGCGATCTACAAAATTCTGGTTCCTTATAGTCGTAGCACTATTGTGAAGACAGGTGAAAGTGCTCTGTCCTGTTTTTCATTAATGTACATGCCTCTGATGACAAAGACAGGTGAGAATCTTTTTAACAACATGTATTTGCTTTCCTATTTCTTTTTCTGAGAATTCTTTTTCCCATTTTTTCACTGTTTTTAATATTTATTTGTTACTTTTTCATATATTAAGATCTGAATATTTTATATGAATATTTTCTCCTAGCCTGTATATTATGTCAAACTTTTCTACAATGTTTCATTAACTGAACTTTATAGATATAAAATGTGCATTATGCGGGGGGCCTCCTACAGGGCTCACAAACACTGTCCTGTCTCTAGTCCTAAAGGATGAATTTTCATGCCTATAAATGTATTAGACATTAGTCAGAGTAGGCAGACAATTATAAGGAGAGCAAAAGTTGTGCTCAGCAAACTATCCCCACAAATACCAGATATTCTTAGAGGTTACATCGAACTATCTTAATGCAAAGGAAGTTTTTAAAAAGTATTAATTATGGCATTTTGAGGAAATGACTTTTTTCTCAATTTGATATAAAACAGAATCATTTAAATGGTGTGATAAAAATGGAAAGTTACTTACTGATTTCATATATAACGTTAAAATATCAAGTGACACTTCTTAACACTATATGATGTTCTGGACAGGGGAGATTATCTCAATGGTAAAGCACTTGCCTAGCATATGGATGGACTTTAGTTCAATCCCCAGCACCCTCTCCCAAAAAGAGATTACATAATATTTTACTTTGTATATCTTTGAGAATTTATAGCATTGTCTTATCACTACCAATTTCTGGTAAACTTTATTCTGTTTCACAACTTATGAACTTTTGTTTTTCTACTGATTCCTATACAGTATCTAGTACTTATTTCAACAAAACATTTTAAATATTTAGCATTTTTAAATAGGGAGCTAAAATGTCATCACACTCAGATTTAACTTACACATAAACAAAATAGCTATAAATAGCATTAAGGAGCTGCACAAGCTGTAGTCATGCTTCAGTATACTGTAGATACTGCTTACTCCATGACACAGCCATAGACATAGTTCAGAATTACTGACAGTTCCTGCCTTAATGAAGTATGATAAAATGTGAATTAAATTTTTTTTAAAAAGCTAGTATCTTTCCAGCCGGGCGTGGTGGCGCATGCCTATAATCCCAGCACTCGGGAGGCTGAGGCAGGAGGATTGTTGTGAGTTCGAGACCAGCCTGAGCTACAAAGTGAGCTTAAGGCCAGCCTGAACTGTATAGTGAGACCCTGTCTCAAAAAGACAAAAAAAAAAAAAAAAGCTAGTATCTTTCCAAACGGACTGACTGATACCTTTTTGGGACAGAGTCTTGCTGTGTAGTTGAGACTAGCTCTGAACACACTACGTAACCCAGCTGGCCTCAAACTCATGTCAATTCTCCTGCCTCAGCCCAAGCACGTGCCACTACACCCAGTTCAAAGGGTATTATTTTATTTAAATTGAATTTGGAAATTTGAGAAAGTTCTAAAATCTGAAGCCCATGTTGCAGATTCTATAGCATGTCAGATTTTGGATTTCTGGATTAGAGTTGGACAACCAGTGAAGTTTCGTCAATATTTCAAAATCCAAAAACCTCCGAAATCTGAAAAACCTGAGGTTCCAACCACCTTGGGGGAGCAATATTCAAGTCCTGCTGTGTTGCAATGATTAAACTGAACTTCTATACTACTACATCAGCAGGGCTGTTAAAATTTTAAACTGACAAGAGCAAAAAAGAGATTGAACTTCACAAAATTAATTCTAAAGAATACTTCATGTTTTGCATGGTATAGTGATGTACACCTGTAATTCCAGCTAAGGAGGAGGCTGAGGTCACAAGATTGAAGCCAGTCTAGAAAGCACAGCAAGACCCTGTCTCAAAAAGAGGATATAAAAAAGCCAGGAATGTAGCTTCCTCGTAGAATTCTTGGCTGTCATGGATTTGACCTCCATTAGTGGAAAAACAATCCCTCAAGTTTCTCAATTACAGGGGACAACTCTAGTAAATGCCTCAAGTTATAAAAAAAAGTACGATATAATCTATAGCTTTTTAAAAATTAAACATAATAAAGAGGCCTCTGATATTATAAAACTCTAACATATATCTGAACATAAATGCATCACCGATTTCTATATAAGCAGTAAAGATTACAACTATAAAAACTTCAAATCATCTATCTCATCAGTGTTTGCCACAGTATTAGGGATTTTGAGGACTTTTTTGCTCTTACTTTGAGGTCTGTAAGTACAGATGAAAGCACTCTAGTAATCAAGGAGCTACAACTGTTTAAATTTTTCAGCCATTATGATCTCGGATAGACATATTTTAGTACTTCAGTGTCCTACCTAACACTTGTGATAGGAGTAGCTAACAACGACTTCACTATTTCTGAAGCGATACCTCATATCTGCTAGAAAACAATTTTATTATTTTCTTTGTATAAGAGCACAAGTTTCATTTATTATGTAATCCACAGTTAGAAATTTGTTCCGAAGTAGAAGCTTTGTACTTTTTCTTCTCTAAGTCCTTCTTTCAACAACTTTTCAACACTGTACTATTTTTTTCTTTTGGGTGGTGCATGGGATGATATCCAAGGCCTTCTACATGCTACTCAAATGCTCTAACACTGAGCTACTCTCTCAGCCCTGCCAGAGGGATTTTAAGAATCAACTCTCTTCAATGAGAATAATCATAATTTTACAATTACAAGAATACTGTTTACTTGTATAAGATCATTTTTATAATACATTAGATAAAAATTAGTCTAAGTAACTTAAAGAGAAACTCAAAATAATTTAAATGAGAAACCTATTGTCCTAATTTATCATAGTAAAATTATATTTTAAAAGTTTACTTATCATATAACTACACTAAAATATCAATATATTAATTATAAGATAACAATTGCTATAGTTTCCTTAAGGGTAAGTATAAAACTATATTAACAGCACATAAAGAAACAACTAGAAGTAAAGCTTACAAATAGTAATACCTACTGGTACATCTTTCTTTTCTTTCCTTGAAAGGTTTGTGCTTCTATGTTCATTCTGTTGCTGATATAATGATCCATCTCGTTCACCATTCAACTGAAAGGAGCTCACTCCATTTCCTTCAATAAGATAGGTTTAAAAATAATGAAAAGTGATTAATTTTCATTAAGAAAACTCTGAAGTAGGAAAATGTTAACTCTAGACAGTTTTGTTCTCTATTTCACATCACTCATTTCAGATCATTAAATCATGATATCTAATTCTAATGTACAAAGTCATATACATTTTCTTTTACTTAAACCTCGATTTCTGGTATATGAGGCAAATTTAAGAGGCTGTACCTAGATTAAAATGGAAAAGTGAAATGCCATATTCATAACTACTTTCAGAAAAGGGGTAATTTATATTATTTTACCAAGAAATGTCAGTTTGTCTTTTTTTTTGAGACAGGGTTTCACTGTGTATCTTAAGCTGGCCTCCATGCACAGCAATCCTTCTGTCTCAGCTGTCCAGTGTTGGGATTAGAGGTGTATGCCACTACACCTGACTACTTTGTTTTTTTAAAATTACTTATTTTGGATAAGACAAAGGAAACTTTAAATTGTTAAAACAGCACCTGCTAGTACTTACTTGGAGGCAATGCTTAGCAAACAATGACAATTATTTTTCTAAAATGATTAAATGAAATAAAGGAGTTAAATAAAGTACTACTTTTTTAAAAAACCAAGAGGCTTAGAGCCAAAACGTATTTTTCCTTGCTTGATCAGAGTTAATTTTTAATCCTTATACAGTACAGATGAATGGGGATAAACCAATGTCCAAAAGAGGGAAGGCTAAACATGAAGTGAAAAACAAAAGGCAAAATATCGCAGACTGGGTCATAGGGAAGTTGATCATTAAAAACACTTTGAATTGTGAAGCAAAAAAAAAAAAAAGAAACACCTCCATTGTTCCCTTTTTCCACCCAGAAAGGAGCTTTAAGTAAGTTTTTGCTTGTTTACTTGGTTTTGGAGACAGGGTCTCACTATGTAGGGCAGGCTGGCCTCCAACTTAAAGCAATCCGCCTGCCTCAGCTTTCCAAGTGCTGGGATTATAGGGCAGACCACTGCCTGGCAAATAAACTCCTGTTATGTGACACCCCACCCACGAAAGCCTCTCTACCATTACCTAAGACAACAGGTTTCTGTGGGGGTATTCTGGGAGGTGGTGGTCTAGGTGGAACCTGGGATGGTTTTGCTGGGCTTGCTGATGCGGGGCATCTTTTAATTGTTCCTCTATTATCATCCTCAGCAGAATGAGTTTCTTGTGGTATGAAGATAGATTTAGGCTGAAATAAATAGAATAAAAGATCAATGATTAAATGTGAAATTATTTTCTTAAAGTAAACATCAATATTTATCAGAGGCTTTCAAACTGCTACTTGCCAGATGAATTTCAAAGCTACTCAACTATCCCATGTAATTATTTTAATATAGTTTTAAAATACCCTAAAAATACTCACTAACATGTTTCTCAAGTTATGCAGCTATGCAGGAATAAAGTGAAAGAGGGCCTGTAGATCTTTTTGATAATTCCTCCCAAGACTTCCTACTTAGATCCATAAAACATTCTAGTCTTTCCAATAGCCTCCACTTTTAATATTTTTTATTGATTGATTGATTATTTTATTACATGGGATAGCTGAGTAGCTTTGAAATTCAACTATTATCATAATAGAGGAATTTCTCATTACACAGCCCAGACTTGAAATCATCCTTATGATTTCTGCCTCACCAGTGCTGGGATTACAGGTGTGTACCACCTTGCCTGGACTCCATCACTGGCTCAGCATGCCTGAGGGCAGGGCCAGTGCAGTTGGAGCCAGGATCAAACCCTGGCTCCTGCCTAAGCAAGTGCTTAGTCCACTGAGCTATACTGCTGCCATCATTTCATTTTTTGTCCTTTTTTCTTTTTCCCTTTTTTGGTGGTACCAGGGATCAAACTCAGGACCTTGCACTTGTTAGGCAAGAACTTACTCCACTGAGCTATCTCTCCAGCCCCTGATTTGTCCTTTTTAAAAAATGCATTTAGTACAGGCTCTCCAGGCTCTCACTATACAGATCGGCTTGTAGTGATCCGCCTGTTTTCAGCCTCCACAGCACTGGGATTATAGGCACGAGTAGCCTCAGCACGCCCCAGGGGCCAGGCCAGCATGTCACAGCAGGAATGGAATCTTGGTCCCTGAGTGTGCCCAAGCAGGCACTTTAATCTGATATCCTCCACTTTAAACAAGCATTTAAAATTTTTTTCTTCAGTCCTGGGTATTCTGAACCGAGGGCTTCCACACTGAGCCTGGGTATTCTGAACCGAGGGCTTCCACACTGAGCTACTTACATCCTAGTCCTTTATTTTATTATTTTTTTTGGTGGAACTGGGGAACGAACTCAGGCCCTTGCTCTTGCCAGGGAAGTGCTTATTCCACTAGGCTATCTCCCTGGCCCCCTATCCTAGTCCTTTGGTTGTTGTTGTTATTATTATTGAGGAGAGATAGGATCTTTCTAAATCTCTCAGAGTGGGCTTAAACTTCTGAGCCTCCTGCTTCAACCCCTCAGACTACTGGGATTATGGGCATGGCCACCAAGCCCATCTGAAAAGGTTCTTTACTGCAAATATTCATGTTAGCCAAATCTCAGCTGCTCAGCAAAGATAATATAGACTGTTTGTTAGACAACTCAATGTGTTTACATTAATGCATTATTTTTCAGACAAAGTACAGGAGAAAACAATCATTAAATTTTTCTCATGTTGAAGGATGCTAGTAAGCCAGCAGAAGATGCCAGAGAAATGTTTTGTGTAGACAGTGTGAAAACTTCCAGTCAGTTAAAGGTTTGGACAATCTATAAATTCTTACAAATATTGCTCAGAGCTTATTTCCTTGAAATTCCGATCTTTAGATTTTTGCTAATGTAAATAAGCAAGCACGGCATCATTTATTTGTATGAATCAAGATTTTCTCAGTAGTATAAAGTGAAAACTATAAGTCAAAATCTGTCAGACCTTAATCTCAATTTAGAATACCCTCACTTCACTTCAAACTTTAAAATAACTCACAAGTAAGTTTCCTATATATACGAACTTCTAAAACAAAACAAAAAAACCCCTACAACCTATATATACAAACTTTTTTCTTTTTTCAGGTTTGAGTTCAGTTTAAATATGGCTTGCAAGCAGGATGTACAAAATGATCACAGGTTATTATATGATTGGTTATGTGGAATACAAGAATTATGTCAGATATTGTCAGGTAGAATTTACAGGAACATTCTGGGAGGGAGGGGGCCTGAGAAGAGTAGGCAGAGCTGCAAGTGTCCTTGACTGGCCCAGGCCTTTCCAAACATGATGTCCTTGAACTAATTTGGAATCAGTGCATATTCTATACAAACTTTTAAAATAAGTTTATATTACTACTACCTATGTTAACTCATTTAACTTGTAGAAAAACTCCATTACTTGGAAATATTTATTATTTTATGACAATTTTGTTTCACAAAAGGACTGGTTTTAAAGATTTGGTTGTTAAAGATTTTTTAGTTACTGCCCCATTTTGCACTTTTAAGTTATAATTGTCTTCTGAAAATTAAATCAGTGACATTGCTATCATTTATTCATTAAGAATCAGTTATTAGATTTTGAGAAGGAAAATCTAACAAGAAATGCTACTTTTCTAACCCACGATGAAATAACACTTATTCACTAACATAATTATTTTTGCTATATAATGACTAAGCTTACAGCTCAACGTGAGTCCTAAATGATACACTGAGCATTTCTTAAAAGACAAAAATGATTTAAACTATCTTCTTAGATCCCAGTTAGCAGCTTCACAAGTTTTCTCTGTAGCCTGCAAATGAAAATATCGGTGCTGTACAACACCCACATGCACACAGGAAATCCAAACTGAAAAGTAAACCTGTCTACCTTTGGTGGCAAAGGTGGTGGAACTTTTGCTTTCATGGTTGAGCTAAAAATAAAAAAAGAGTTTGCAATCAGAATTTTTCATCTTACAAATGAACCATTACCAAAATTCATGTTTAAAGTTACAGAAGAAAAACTTACAAAACAAGTACCATTTTCTGAGGATATATTTCTCCCAAAATAATTTGTAAAATGCCAAGTTATGCTGAGTAAGGTTATATATATTCAGAAATAATTGGGTAGGTGTGCCTTCTCAACTTTAAATTCTATAATGTAACTAAGCTGGAAAACACAATTTTATACTCATTAAGAGGAAAATAATTAAGATAAAAATATAAGCAACACCTGGTTTAAGGAAAATGATTCAGTGTAACTATATCATGCTATAAGCTTCAGTCATGTTGTTTGAGATGATTTTTCATGATGCTCATTAAATACATGCGCTCTACAAAATGCCAGGCAGAACTGGAATAAAGCTAAAATTCATACAAAATTGTGATCAATTCTAGAGACAGAATTAAAAGGCAACGATGCACAAACTCCTCAGATGAGGACACTGACTATAGTCCAGGTAATGAAGTGGAGAGACAAACTGCTCCCAGCACTTCTCAACTGCTCCTGACTATGACAAAACAGGATCGTTCTTTAGCAGCCAAAACAAAACAAAACAAACCAGAAGGACCAAATAGTGATGCATTCCTATTAATGGAAGTTTTTCCCTTTTAAAGATACACAAGGTATTTATCTATAATATGTTTATTTTCAACACATCAGATAAACATGTAATTAAATATATGAAACTTCATAGTTGTAATAATTACCAACTTAACTACAATAAAATATTTATTTTTCCCAAGTTTGTTGGAAAAAAATTGTTTTCAATTAGTGTCACAGACTAAATCATCTTCTCAAAATTCACATGTTGTTTGCCTTCCAGCCGTTTCTGTCCTTTGCACTCTGTCTACTGTACTTCTGGTACTCTGAGCAACTACTCTCAAGACAACAACGTGCAACATAACAACCACTGTTGAATTGCTATCATCTTGGCTTTTGTGAAATTCTCCATTCTTCTAATGTTTTGTCTATTATTTTCTTAAAAATTAAAAAAAAAAAAGATTTACATATTGAAGACCTAACTGCAAGGTGAAATTAGTAAGCAGGACTTTCTTCCTTTCTCGCTCCCCGGCCATCTTGGCAGGCGCTCCTGGTTGAGGGCGGTCTGCACCTAAGGCAGGAAGATGGTGGCCACAAAAAATCTCTGGAGTCCATCAACTCTAGGCTCCAACTTGTTATGAAAAGTGGAAAATATGTGCTGGGGTACAAGCAGACACTGAAGATGATCAGACAGGGCAAAGTGAAACTGGCCATCCTTGCCAACAACTGCCCAGCCTTGAGGAACTCTGAGATAGAATACAAGGCCACGTTGGCCAAAACTGGTGTCCACCACTACAGCGGCAATAATATCAAACTGGCACAGCATGCAGAAAATACTACAGAGAACGCACACTGGCAATCACTGATCCAGGTGATTCTGCTATCATTAGCAGCATGCCCTGAGCAGACCTATGAAAAATAAACCAAGCAGAATTGTTTATTAATAAATCCTGTCACAGCTTGAAGAAAAAAAGAAAAAACAAAACAAAGAAGACAGGGTTTTTAGGAGGTAATTAGGGTCTGATGAAGCAATGGTGGTAGTATCCTAATTCCACAGGACTAATGGCCTGAGAAGAAAAGCAAGGGATGATATTGCCCTCTTCCCTGATACTGCACATGACAAACACCTTTTGATGATAAGTCATCAGAAGCCAAACTGGCATCCACCAGTATGTTCTCGAAAGTCCTAGGCTCTGGAACCATGAAAAATAAATTGGTGGTGTCACCCAGCCCACACCAGATGTTATGGCCGGCAGTGCCAGGAGACTAAGACAACTGGGACAGTGAAAATGAAACCATTACAATCCATGATACCATGTTACTTATCATATTAAAATCATCTAATGTTAAGCTGCCAGACTTATGAAATTTTCTTTTTGCCAAAAAGAGAAACAGAACTTACTGTTTAGATTCATCGTCATCTCCTTCTTCATCCTCCAAATGTGCCACATGCCCTCTAAAGAAGAACAAAAGCCATTATTAAATGAAACAGACTTTACCAAAAAGGCTAAGAAAATTTAGAAATTGCAATAAGGGCTACTGTAGGACAAAATTTTATTTCTTTATCTTTATAGGATATATTGAAAACTAAAACAAAATGATAGTCTCTACATGACAGAGAAGGGAAAAATGATTCAGTTCATTTGTGACGTAAGTATTCTGAGCTTAACTAAAATTAAAAATTACCGCTGGTGTAATTCTTCTTCAACAGACTTTAGAAGACTCCTTGAAAGGAAAAAAAAACAAAACAAAAAATACAGTGTGAACAAATAATCAGGAAGTACTTATTTTATCATTTTAAACTCATAAATTTTTGAATGATGATTACTTTACCATTTACTGTAAACTTACTATGATCACCTCTGTACCATGAAATACTGAGTTAATGAGTATCACTGTTTTCCATTGCTAATGTCTTCATATATACATATATGTATGTATTTTAAATGAACAAAATAAATCCTAATGTGTATCCAAAAATGGCAATTTAAACAGAAGACAACTCACTATGAAATGTCACAACAGTACTGACAAAACACTAATTGCAGGGTCATAGTCAGGAGTTTCCAGGATTCAAATTTTACCTGGAATATCATACCTGACACCTGAAATTATATTTTCTTTCTCTTAAAATAAGGAAGGAACACACGTTGAAAAGATCATGCTCTCAGGCAATCCTATAAAATGAAGCTTAACACACTGGATCTCTCTGCAGAAGCACACATGCATGTGATGTGAACACATGAACGCAGCAGCACTCTGCTTTCACAGAAGACACCCGCTTACCTGAAGGATCTGTTCTCCAGGGGTGCACTGGCAAACACATTTACACTTTTAGGAGGCTAAGCCTGTATCAGACCAGGTATGAGGATTTTACCATTAGGAGAGTATATGAAACTTTAATTTTCAGGAATGTGAGAAAGAAGCAAGGGCATTCCTGAAGTTTCTTTAATTCTTTTCATTGCAACTTCATAAAGCATACTCCTAATTATATTTTTCAAATACAAAGACTCAAAAGCTTTATAAATGATAATAGGATAGAGAAAAATAGTTACTGATAAGTTACTGGGATAAAAGTTACTCAGCAGGAAATTTGCTTTCTAAACATTTTCCCTATTGTAAGAAAATTATCCTTACAATTAAAAAACATAAAACCAGGAAGCTGAAAGGCATCGTTACTGACTATAAGCACTCAGTTGGGCCAGCCAAATAGCTCAGTGGATTAAAGCACCAGCTGGGGGGCTGATCCCTAGTGCGCCCTGCTGGTCCTGCACCCAGGTGCGCTGACATGGCGACTGAGACTGGGTGTGGCGATGTGCACTTGGGAGGCTGTGAACAGGAGGATCATTACATGTCCAATCTACATAGTGAGACCCTATATTCCCTGTACTAAATACATAAAAAACCGAATTAACTGATAGCTCTTAGCTGTCAATTTATTTTATTTTAATTAGGCCAGCTAATAATCTAAATTTTTAAAGAATGACAAGTCTTAAATATGGCACAAGAAGTAACATAAATCATAAATCAAGTTCTATTTTGTAGATACAAAAATGAAGACACCAGTCAAATATCTTATTCAAAAAGCTCTCCCACAGCCAGTTCTAGGAAGACAGGAGCTTTTACCTAGCGGCAGTTTAGAAAAATGAATGATGATAGGTTTTAAAACAAAGACTGCCTGACTGTGAATCCTGCCTTCACCCTGCAGGCTGTGCTGCTCTGGCTAAGTTACTTTGATATCCTTGCGCTTCTGTTTCTTTACGTGTCAAATGAGAATTACAATAGTATTAATCTTCTACAGGGATATATAAGGGCAAAATTATTTTTAAAATACATAATTCCTTTTCTAGTCTTATTTTGCATGAATGTATACTGGAGTTTTCCAGATATTATATGGTATGTGACATCACAACAGATTAACTGTAGTAGCAGACAGGAAAATTCAGCTATCTTCTACTAAGTCAGTGTGAAGAGCTACAAAAAAATGTAAAGCAATGTCACTTTTTTCTTTTCTTTGGTACCAGGGATCAAATTCAGGACCTTGCACTTGCCAGGCAGGCACTTATGCCACTTAGCTATCTCACCAGCCCAGTATCACTTTTTTTTTCTTTCTCAACTAACATTTTGTTTCAGGACAAAAAACCAACAACTTTTCACTAAAAAATGTTATTAGTAGGTCTCATGAAAACTTTTATTTTGATACTATGATAATTGTTCTTAATGAAATTACTTGCTGCCTCTAAGTATCATAAGAAAGAAATCAGTGGAGCTGTAAGAACAGCATTGTGAAGTGATGGCATTCCAACTGGCCCTATATAACAGCACTGCTGGTGTAGTGGTATCATGCAAGATTCCCCAACTGGCCCTATAGGGTCAGGAATTTGTTTTAAGACATGTATGTTACTTATATATTATTTTAATAAAATTAATACAACTTTAAAAATTCCTCAATTTATTTTCCAGTACTATAAACACTTTGTGACCCACTATTTAAAAATCTTTATGAAGTTCTCAATGATTTTTAAAACTGTAAAGGGATCCTAACACCAAATATTTGACGAGCACTGCTTTGAACTATTTTACCAAATTAAACGTATCTCTATGATGAGTAACAGGCTTTCATGTCATTTTAGGAGATGTGAAAAATACATTTTCTTAAAATACTTTTTCTTAGCACATGACAATATGTTTTGAGGCATTTGTTCTCTAGCAAGAAAATATTAGGATATGAAAGTAATTGGGAAGACATTTTAATATAGTTTTTGTTACTATATTTAGGTGTATCTATATAGCATTCTTTTTTTTTTTAATCTTGCCATAAGTTTTTGAACAATAAAGGGTGAACAAGAAAATGGAATAGCTATCCATGGCCTAGGAACTCATGTACATATTATTTGTAAACATCTCAGTATATGTGAAGATATTTGGTTAACAAAGCTGAAGAATTCATAAAGTCACTGTGAAAAGTGCGGTGCATCAGCTTGGAGATACGGCCCAGCCGTAGAGCACTGTCCCCAGCTCAGCTATGAGAGAAAGAGGCAGACGGAGTCACACAGACAGACAGACAGAAGACGAACATCTGAAAATCTGATAAAAAGGCCCATTTATAGCCAACGCTATATGTGGGGAGCAATGGAGAAAATGTGACAACCAATTTATTCGTGAATGCTGAGTATTACATAATAAATAGCACTGCTATTCATTAATCTACCACAATTCTTATATTACAGAAGTTTTTATAAAGTGAAAAGCAAAACAAAAATTATGTAACTGAATTAATGAATATAAAATAATATCAATTTTGGTGAAAACAATTCAAAATGACACTGCGTGAACACAGGTTTAACTGATGAATGAAGTGAAGAAATGGGTATGGATGAAGAATACCACCACAACACGCCATGTATTTGAGTATAAAATCTTGCAAAACCAATGCCCCTAACAATGTATATATATTTCCCTGATTATACTTTAAAACAAAACTTTTCTAAAACTGAAGTTTTATTTATTTATATTATCCCTCTTTACACGATCAATATTTCCTGAGTAACTACTATAAAGAAGGCTACCAGTAAGTATTTCCTAGACCAGAAATGTGCTAACTGCTTTACAATAATTTTTCAAAAAAAATAAGTTTTCCGTTTTATCCTCAGAATGCTGAGGCAGGTACTAGTATGATCACTTTTTAAAAAAGTACAGTGGTTTTTTTCACAATGTCAATGGTTTACAAGAGCTTCAATTCTGACTCTATATCTGTCATTTCTTACTGCTGGTATTATATTCTACTGTGACAGGAGTTGCATAATTTAGTTTACTCTTGTTCATCATTAGTTAGTGGAAGAGAATTATCTTTAGAATTTCTGCTCTACATGTAATCAGAATGTGACAGATACAGTGACACCTATAACCCAGCTATCTGGGAAGCTGAGGCAGGATGACTGTAAACTGAAGACCAGCCTGGGCAATTTATAGAAACCCTGTCTCAAAATTTATTTATTTTTCTCCACTTTTTTCCCAAAATTTAAATAAGGGTTGAAGAAGTAGCTCAGTGGTACAACACCCTGAATTTAATCCCTAGTAATAAAAAATAACAATTAATTTCTTTTAAATATATTTTTGATTTTAAGTGAATGGTCAGAACAGAGGCAGGAGGATTGTTGTGAGTTCAAGACCAGCCTGAGCTACAAAGTGAGCTTAAGGCCAGCCTGAACTGCATAGTGAGACCCTGTCTCAAAAAGACAAAAAAAAAAAAAAAAAAAAAAAAAAAAAAAAAAAAGAATTCAAAAGAAATGGTGGTAATCAGGTGTAAGTGAAACATACATGCCTACTATTAAAATGAGAAACAAAGAAAAAGAAAGCCTATATAATAATTCTAATTAGACAGTTCTTGCATGATCTGGAAAACTGGTAGAAACCTGTCAATGGAAATCTGTCTGCCTGATTACCTATGGAGAAAGCAGGAAATTCTGTAAGTTGAAAACACTGCCTAGTCACAAGAATAAAGCAGACATATTAATGCAGTAGAGGGAGTGCTACATCCATGCTCATGTCACATGTATGTGTATACCTGGACATGAAACACAGCCAAAGTCAGACTTTTGGCCAACCTACCTTGCCAGTGATTTGTTATACAGAATACAGTTCCTTAAGCAGGGATCCAATTAACCAAAAAATGAAGGTTGGGCAAATCATTAAAATTTTACCTAGCCCAATTATAAACTATGAAAATGTCTAACAGTCAGAAATCAGACAATGGGAATTATGAAATCTGAAAAACACTTAATGATGGTCCATACTACCTAGTGTTTTCTAAGTACATAGCTTTAAAACATTTTATGAACTAAAAAAAGTAAATGAAATAGTTTCCAATTAGTCTTTTAAAATATACCAAAATTCGTTAAAACAGTCCTTAAAATCACTGCTCTTACATTTACAGAAAACATTAAAAGACTAAATTCTATACTAGTTTTCCAGTCAAAAAAAGAAAAAGGCTAATAATAAGAGACTTCATAATAATATCAGGACTGAAAATGACAAGTAACAACTGCCTAATATTTAATGGATTCATTTTTTTCCATCTTTCTAGGTTGTCATCCAAAGCCTTTTCTCTGTAGTGAGAAAAGAGCACAATTAGATAAAAAATTAGTTTAGTTTATTACAAAAAGATTCGAGTTTGCATTATGATCCTTAAAACTAAGTTATTTGCCATTGCTTATTACTTTTCATCTGCTTAACTTGAAATAATGAGAAGATATGTCTCAATTCCCAAAGTGACTGAAATTGCACAGTATTTTAAAATTTCAAGTTCTGGTTAGTAAGGTAATATTTACATTAATAGAAAATTCTGGCAACTTAAAAAAAGATTCCCTTATATAATTTACTTTTATATCGGCAATTTAATCATGTATCATGAAATGAGAATTCAAAGGGAAGGGCAGTTCTGACTCCTACACCTTAGGCCCTATGGTGTACTATTAAAGCTTGCAAGCTGCCTCTGTAACACTGTAGATGATGCCTGGCATACAGTGGGCTTTGACCAATTGCGATTTTTTATTTCTTGCATGCATCAATAACTTCTAAGATATCAAACACCTTTTAATTGCTACCCATTTTTAAAAGACTAAGAACTAAAAGACTAAAATGAAGGTTTACAAGCAGGGTGAATGACGTCAACTGATCTCAGTGGCTAAAACATCTGGCAGATGCACCAAAGCAAGTTGTATATGAAATAAGCTAACTTCAGGAAGAAAAGTCAACTGCTGAAATATGTATTTACCTTCAGTTGCATTTCTCTAATAAATAAGATCAGCAATATAGCTTGATATAAAAAATTCAGATTAATCCTCCCCATTATGACAATTCTTAACTATAAGTGATAAGCAGGAATGGAATGAAAGTGAAAAGAATATTACAAAAATATCTACCAGCCCAATAAAATTTAGTACTTTAAATAATAAAACATTAAAAAAGTTTAATTATTTTGAGTTTAAGTTTTAAAAGAACTTTACTTACTTGTTTCCACCTAAAAAGTAACTACTATGATGTCCTTGTCCATATTCTAACTGTAGATCCTAATAGTACAAAATAAAATATTTAGTGTAACAGTACAGCACATCATAGATTGTAGCACATTAATACATATTATTTTTAAAAGAGAAACTCCAGACTACAAATAAATCTGTATTGCTATATATTCTTAAAAAGAAGGCATGGTACAATTTCTGATAATAAAAGATACGGCCTTAGGCCTGATTTTTATTAGTTGAATATTTTTCTGAGTAGTTTTCAGAATGATATAAACAAGATTTATTTATGGTTATTGCTACTGTAACAATAGCAGTAACTATGCTATTAACATTTGTACAATCAGTTTTCAGAAAGAAAAAGGTCCTAATAATATAATTATTGTCTTGCCATAATGAAGCAAAAATGATTAAGAAAATAAGGAACAAAAACCTTGATTTGACTTTCTATGTATATATACACATTCACATATCTCCATTGCTGCTTCAAGCAGGTAATTAATTTTTAAAATACTGGATGCTGTTTTTTAAAGTAAATTATAAATCTGAATTTGTACAACACTGTAAATTGCACTGAAGGACTTTTAAGAATATTTTAAAGCATTATTGAATTCCTATCATTTTGTTTAGTGAAATTCAGTATCATTTCTAATGTTTTTTTTACTGTTTGTTATTCTCTTTAAAAAATTAAAAAAAAACCCAAAACCAAACCAAAACAAAGATAGAATAGTTTAAAGACAAAATGGTAAAACTTCAAATGAATATTAAGGGAGCTCTTCAAATATCTAAACATTTCTGTTGAGTGCTGAGGGCTGTACAGTGTAAGAATTAAAATTCAAAGTAATAAGCAATGATGTGCTTAAGTCAGACACTTTCTTGGGAAAAAAAATACCATCAGAAGAGTAAAGTCACTTCCTGAAAGGAAAAAAAAGTCATCTGTGAGCAACCCATCAGGGCATCCCTGATTTTATGGGGCTACTTCTATTCCCTATTCCTTTTCTCCAATAAATTTTCTTACTCTAAAAAAACAAAAAGGTCATTTATATTCCAAACACTTTTAACGATTAGGGAGGATATTTTGCAGTTTAAATAATTCTTATTTTCATTAGACTATAGAGTACTTAAATTGCTTTTTATTTTATAAGATGTCAGATTTATGATCAGAACTTGGAAAAGTCAGCTTGGAGCCTCCTTCGAAGGCAAGAAGATAGTGGTAGTACCTAAAGCTTTCAACACACACAAGTCTAGCACCTACCTGAACTTCAGTCTATTTACAAGTATGTAAAACAACAGCCAGGCTAGGGGTTCCTCAAACAAAGTGAAAACGTCAAATCCACTGTACTTCCCTGTAGCTGGTGCTCTAAGATAGTACCCATCATATGTGTAACCTGAATTGGCTCATGCAAATGTCAATTGTTTATTGTTTATATAACAAAGTTACACTTCATCTTTGTTAAGGTACACAAAGACAATTAGGTCACAAAAATACCAAGCCTAAGTGAGGATTCGAGACAACACATTATATTTCAGAGAATAGCACTTTAAAATTTAAGTGCTTTAAAATCAATTAAAACATATCTGGTAAAAATCAAAATTTAAAAGCCTGAGCTAAGACAAAGCTCAAATTCTGCCTTATCTAATACTTGTATTATTCCATACATAATAATCAACATCCTTACCAATACCTGGTATCAAATGTAATCATAATGAAAAAGCTTATCTATTCTCTTTTTATAATAGTAAAAATCACTGGTACTATAAGACTGCTACAAAATTATTTTATTGTACAATTTAGTGACTAAAACTTTATACAGAAATCTTTAAACTCTGATCATAAGTAAAGGGAACTACTAATCTCTAGGAGTAAACTTCTAAGCTCAGGAGTGCTTCTCAACACAACCTTGGAAGCCTGATTCAAATGGAGAGCTTCAAAAGCACACATTTTCACACAGTGGACACAGATGTGTTACAAGAATATCCAGCTCCTCAGCAGATTAAAGCACCTGCTTAGGCAGATGTAGGGGCCGGGAGTTCAATCCCTGGGCATGCCTTGCTGGCCCCTGGGGTACCCTGGGGTGCGCTGAAATGGCAGTTGAAACTAGGCATGGTGGTGAGTGCCTGTAATCCCAGCACTTCAGAGACTGTAAACAGGAGGATCATTATGAGTCTGATCTACACAGTGAGACCCTGTACACCCTATCCTAAATAATATAAAAAAAACAGAATATCCAGCTGAACTGATAGATGATAAGTAGTAGGCTCTTAACAATGATCGAAAATAAAGTCAAGTGAGATAGTATACTTAGAAAGGCAGAGAAATATTTAAAATAAAGTCACAGCGTAATAGAAAACCAGGGAGCTGGGGAGATGGTTCAGTAGAATAAGTGCTTGCCTGGAAAGCCAAAGGGCCTGAGTTCAATCCTCAGTTCCACCAAAACAACAACAACAACAACAACAAAAACCACATACCAAAACCCACCACCACCACCAAAATAAATAACTAGACAGAAGCTCATATGTAGAATAATATACCAAGGGAGAAATTGTACACAGATTCAAGTCTGATGATTATGTATGCCACACCTCAGAATGCTTACCAGGATGGCTAAAATTGAAAGGTTTTTTTCCTAACAATTTCTTCTCCCTAAATCAAATTGTGCTACATCAACCGTAGGGCAAAAACAATGTACTAGCCATATTATCAAAGAAGTAGCACGCAAAATCCTTCAAAGATGAATTTAGTTTACTTTAGTACAACCATTATTTAGCATGTACCTATTAAATGACAGAAATTTAGCCAGTAAGTCAGATGAAAAAAATGAAAAGAAATAAAAGGAAAGGAACAAAAGTATAACTCCGATAAAATCTTTTTTAATGATAGTCTAAGAAAGACTAGTTTAAAAATCATTTCCAAAATATATTTGGAAGCTACTTAATATTAATAAATGCTACCAAAATTATGCTCAGAAAGCATTCATAATAACCCAAGATGATGGTACTATTTGCCATCCTTAGAACCTAAAAAAGAATACATTGAATATGCACCTAAGAAAACATTAGCAGCATTATTCCAGGCACCAACATATTAATGAATAACAATGCTTGATTATACATCAAGTAATGATACAGACAGACAACACATAAAAAATTTCTAGAGTCAAGCTAAAGGCTCAAACAGAAGTTCAAGATACTTAGCACAAGTATCTTTTTGCATCAGAAAGTCCTACTTGCAGAAGTTCATTTTAATGAATGGAAAAATACTCATAAACCTAGAATGAAGGTTCTAAGAAAACACAGTGTGAGAAAGAACTGAAAATGAACAAAAGATGTAACATGGGACAATGGAAAAGAAAAATATGTACAATCACAAAAATCTTACTGCAGTTTACATCTGCATGAGATTATAGTTTATACTTCACGAGAAAACAGCAAGAAATAGAATTGGTAAAGATGGCTATCAACATACACACACATGCACATACATGCATGCATGCAATATATCTTAACTAGTAAAAGGAAAAATTAAAGAAGCAATTATTTTCCTCAGTTAAAAACTAGAAAATAGGCCAGGTATGGTGGTGCATGCCTACAATCCCAGCACTCTGGGAGGCTGAGGAAGGAGAACAGTAATTTCAAACCCAGCTAGACAATGTAGCAAGACCCTGTTTCAAAATAAAAAAGAACTAAGTGGCTGGGACTGTAACTCACTGTGAAGGACCTGGTTTTAAATGCTCAGTACAGACAGAGATGGGTAGAGACAAGTGATAAGAGATAAAAGATGAAAGAGAAAAATGATGGCATAATTTCAACTTTTTATGGCAGAACAGATCAGTAGTGAAATACCCTTTACTGGGGCAGATGACGGACAGTAATTAAGAGGATGTAAACCAGTATAATGCAGAGAAAATTGTTTATTTCTTAAGAGAAAAGCAGATAGTATAGGAATACTAACTGATCAGGCAGGATTCTGATTAAAGCAAATTGAGAGGTCTTACACTGAGTAACATGACTTCTACATTATAAGCTTGGAAAGACTGCCAGTGGTGGGTATATTCACTAGGCCACAACTTTGATACCAGTGCTAGTTTTATTTTTGTTGTATTTTTAATCATTTATTTATTTAGTTAGTTAGTACAGGGTCTTGCTACACAGCCCAGACTCATAGTGATCCTCCTCTTTTCAGCCTCCCCAGCAGAGGGATTGCAGGTGTGTGCCACCACGCCCAATTGTGGAGGCTAGCTTGGCATGGGGACGGCATGGTATGTGGTACTGGGGATTGAACCTGAGTCCTTGTACTTGCCAGACAGGTGCTTAGACCACTGAGCTATCTCCCCAGACCCACTGCAATGTGGAGAAACACTGAAAATATTATGTTAATTGAAGTGAGCCAAGCACAAAAGGATAAATAGTATATGATTTTACTCATCTCAGATGCCTAGATACATAGCACCAGTAGCCAGGGAAAGGAATGAACTATTGTTTAATAGGCGTGGAGTTTCGGTGTAGGAAAATGAAAACATTCAGAGATGGGCTGTGGTGAGCACAGCAATGCAAGTGTACTCACTGGCCTTGGATTATGTAATTTAAAATGGTTAATTTTATACTATGTATATCTTACACTATAAAAATCCCAGTAAGCTATGAGTCACATGTGTTGGACAAGGGGCTCTGAGAGAAAACCAAACACCCCAAATGATTTTGGGTAGAGTCAGTATAGCACAGCCAAGCCAGGCTTCTTAAGTCAAGTCCCAACTACTTAACTAGAGAATAAAATTCAATTTCTTTGTACCTTAAAGGGCCTGACTTATAAAAAGGATAATGTGTCACTGAGCTATTTCTGAGAAATGCATCTTTAGGCAATTTCTAGTGATCATTAAACTAAGGTGGCTACAACGTCAGCAGGGGATAATCTCACAGGACCACTGTATTAAGGTATTTTGTTGTTGATTGAACTGTCATGCAATGCATGACTGTATGTCTTCAACTCTTTAATATCTGGTATATGTCTTCTACACAAATGTACATAAATGTTGATTTCTTGTCACTAACAGTGAGTTTTTTTTTTTTAATGTAGTTAGCATAGGCTCACTATGCATCTTGGACATGTAGAGATCCTGTTTTCAGTCTCCCCAGCACTGGAATTACAGGCATGCTCCACCATGCCCAGTCTCAGGGGCTGGCTCAGTGTATCCGGGGCTGGAGCTGGTATGGCATGTGGTGCTGAGGGATTGAACCCTGGTCCCTGTGCTTGCCTAAGCAGGTGCTTAGTCTTCTGAGCTATCTTGCCAGCCTTGACAGTGAGCTTTTAAGGTTGACTTTACATGTTAAAGAATGTAAGATATGTTTCATTCAGCCATTTTCTGCTACAACTACCCAGAGTAATGATCCCTAATGTCCTCTTGCATGACAAGACACAGTCAGCTGCTACCCTTTATCACAAGAAGCGCTTCAGTCCAGGGTAGTGTGGATAAGAGCCTGAGTAGTTACAGGGAACAGTCATTATGTAAAACTTTGGGTACTAAAGCAGTTTGACACGTGGCACAGGAGAAATTATCTGTAACTCTTCTGTGTTATTAAGTTTTTTGCATAGAGAGCATTAATAAATAGTAGTAATATCAACTTAACTTTTCATTCTGTGGTCTTTTATTTTCACCAATTACTATTCTAACCTATATACATCTAATTCTGAAGACATTTTCAATCCCCAAATCACTGACTATTCACTTTAGACATTGTATTTCACTGGCCCTTATGACAACTAGCTCTCAGTCTTCACACTTTCTGGCTTCTTTCCTCACTTCCTAGTTATTTCCTCCTTATCTCAATGCCAGCTCTATCTTACACTGGTATCATCTACGTTAAGCAGTTTCCTGCACTCTTTCTTCAGATCCAACTATGGGAAATACATGTAATTTCATGGCTTCATCATTACCTCACTGGTGGCTGGACCTCCCTACCTCTTTGGAATGTACAATTCTGTGTACTGTACTGTCTAATACTACAGTTATTCCAATGGGAGTAGTATAACAGCTCCCTAATTTCAGCTGTTTTGCACGTCTCTTAAAACCATGATCTGTGCCAATGACCATTACCACATTAGTTCCATGAAACACAGAATGTATCTCTCCCTTCCCTTCCTGAAGAATTTACAGTGGGTCCTATACAATACTGACAGCAGTAAAGTCCTTCCCAGAGGCCAGATAAACCACAGCCCCTGAAGTGCTTCTCTACAGCACCTGTTACAAGTTAGCTTTCTCTTATCAGCAGCTGGTAACATGTGGCAATCCATCTGAGTGATGGCAAAATTTTAAAAATTTCAATGATAACAGATGGCTGCACACACATGTGCAGTAAGTTTGCTACCACTGGCATTTGTCATATGACAAAGAATTTACATGTCATAAAAAATTATGTCTAAGACGTCTCATGTTCTCTAAATGTTTGAAGACAAAGATTTGAGAATTTATATAGACCCCTTTAAGCCAATCAAAATTAAAAGTATGGAAGAGAGAGGAAAGAGAAAATTTCATTTAAAAGGTAGAAAAATAGAATCTTGGAGTAATATGGGGGTAATTTGGGGCTTTGACCAGTTAGCATTAAAAATATTTTTTATTAATATCTACCAGGACAAATTGCTCACTTTTTTGGTATACAGTAGAAAGATAATATTAATATTTATTAGCTCAAGGATGTCATATAATCCAAATTTTTTTTCCTGAGAGAAGTGGACATGGCATAATGCTACAAAACTAAAATTTCTTCTGAAGAGTTCATTGTTAACACAATTAAATTATTTTAAAATGAGTTTGTATTTTAATTTTATATATTATATATGAATGTCAACATATTAATATATATTTATTACATATATAATGATATGAATAGTTTCTTGTATATGAATGTATATATATATATATATATATATATATGGATGGTTTGTACTAAAACAAGTTCATTACTAAATGGTGTATTTTTATAGGGAAATGTCATTTCTTCAAAAACTTCATACTTGAGTAAAAAGTTAAATATTGTTTCATAAAAAGAAATAGTTTAATTACATTATATTTCTTCTTCTTTTCTTTCTCTTTAGAGACAGGGTCTCACTCTGTAATTCAGGCTGGTCTTAAACTTACTATGTAGCCCAGTCTGGCCTTGAACTCATAGTGATTCTTTTGCCTCAGCCTCCCCAATGCTGGGATTACAGGTATGCACCACCACATCCAGCTTCTATATTACATTTGGCTAAACATACTAACTTGGAAAAATCTGATACACTCATCATATGGAAACTTACTAAATAATGTATTAATTCATAAAGTGATAAAGAAAAGGTTTGATCTGAAAAAAAAAATCTAGACTTAAATGCTGACAAAGAAAATCAGAATATGAGAAATACCAGGTTAGATCTTGCAGTGTAGTATATTTCTTCTGAACTGTCGAAAAAACCATCTGTGTCGGGCTGTTTAGCAGAGACCAAGAAACCTAAGTTATTTACACATAGACTGAAAGCCACAAATTTATAAAGGGAAACTCACAAACAGGATAAGGCCAATTACTACAGTTTTTATTAAGGCACAAGCAAAGTCAAATTGTATTAAGCAACTTCTAAAGAAGCAACATTGCAACATCTTTGCTTTATAATACAACTACTAATTAGTATAGACTTTAAATACATGTCCCACCAGCTTCAAAAGAACAACAGAATAAACTCTAATTGCCTTAACCAAATACAATTAGCACTTTAACATATCATTGACTTTTTTCTCCATAATCTCCATTTTCTAAATTAGGGCCAGGCTTTTAATGTTGTAATATTTTATTACAATAAGATCATTTTAAGACTTTTTCTTTAATATATATTTTTTCTGACTGGTGCACTGAATTAAATTACAGTATTTGTAAAGGTTAACGATTCCATTTGTAACTTTTAGTCAAGTGGGTAAAAATAAGAATTAAACTTAAGAATAAAGTCTCCACTTCAGTTTTTATTAACAGTTACTTTTGTCTCTTTTATTAAACAGAAAAGAAAAAAAAGAAAAATTATCTGGAGCTCTAGAAAATTTCATTCAGATTGACTGTCAACCTTATGTTTTATTCTTCCATTGAATATTAACATCACAAAGATTTGCAAAATGGTTTACCTTTAGTATTGTGTATGAAATATTAAATATCTGGAAAGGACTATACTAAGTGTCCACTAGGTCATGAGAATATTCATGGTTAGCAAACCATGAATGAATGATAAACTTGGCCTTTACTGTGTCCTATATTCCTGAGTTTTAATACTCTATAAACAAGTCAGACTCTGCTTTGACGTTTACAAACTATGGCACTTTTTCTAAAAAGTGCAACCATAAAAAGCTTTCCATAAATTAAAAAAAAAGGCCAGCACTAAAAACATAATCAAGGAATGATAAAGCTCATAAGTTTCTTTTAAAATCATTTTGAGATAATCTCAGCAACACAGATTTATTTATTCAGAATTTGAGAATTATTTAGCATAGTGTTTCTCCAAACACTTTTGAAAATGGTAACTAGTTTTCAATTTAATAACAAGATGAAATATTTAGTTTCAATGTTAATATTTCAAGACTACTTACAAGTTCATGATGTGGCTCTGTCTCCTTCCTTAAGGGTGGGTCAAATTTTACTTGACCAACTAAAAGAAAAAAATGTTAAACCAGAATCTGTTATATCTTCTTAATGATGCAATGATTTCAAGGTTATTCCAGGAAAAAAACATGCTTAATTTTATAAGCTACTACACATTCTAATCCCAATCCAAAGACTTAAATAAATAATTCCTTAGTTGGAGAAAGTTTAAGGATCCTTTCTCTAACCACCCACCCCTCAGGGATTGAACTCAGGACTCTCCGCTTGCCAGGCAAGTGCTTATTCTACTGAGCTACCTCCCAGGCCCTAGGAACCCTTTCTTAACCACTAAAAATTTGATGTTATTCATTCATAGGCCTCTGTAAGAAAAAGAAAAGATAAGGAAACTTGGAATTGGTACTGAGGTAGGCAAACTGCTGCGGATGCAGAGCTACTTGTGGAAGCCAGTCTGCAACATTGCTCCTGGGGACTCCTGCCTCCTAGTAGTTGGGTTTGGGTTATCCTCTTCCACACTGGGATCAGGATATCAGGTTAAGGACTGGTGGGTATGACAAAGAATGTGACACAGCTAATGGTATTCTGTCTTAGGTTTTCTCTACTGGATCAGTTACTCTGGAAAAAGCCCTTTTCTCAGTGGATCTAAGGAGAGGATATTTGGCAAGGAAAAGACCTTCCAGCCCAGGCAAGCTGCAGCACACCCTGCCTGCACCATCAGGAGAGGACCCAAACCAGAACCTTTCAGCTAAATGAGATTCCTAACCCTCAGAATGTTTGTGAGGGTTAAGAATAACATGTTTATTGTTGTGAACTACTAATTTTGGGGAATAATTTTCTACATAGCAATCAATAAGCACCTAAAGTACAAACTATACAGAGTAACTATGATACGAATGTAGCACAGTCACCTTCTTCTTTGCTATTCTCAGCTACGCTAACCTTCAATTTTTCTATGTCATTATCTGTTTTTATAACTGCGGTCAGGTACCCAAGACCACTGAAATAAAATCAGAGGCACAAACAGCAGTATTAAAAGGAAGAAAAAAGATGGTCACAGTTATGTTCAACTAGTAAGAGCTTCAGCCAAAACTAGCCACTGTCAACTACAGTAAGGGAAGTCCCAAACCATAATACATTTGTTTTGTGACTGTTAATATTAGTTAAAAACATGAGGTTTGAATATTTAGCAACTGGAGGAATATGTGTAAAAAAGATTAAGAAACATACCTCTATGACATCTCCAGTTTGTGTCTGTGTCTGTCTTGTGTACATGCTTATGTGTGCACGGGGGTGTTTTCATGCAAGTCCTAGCTTTCTAGCTGCTAATGGCTCAGATATAAAATTCTACCCCTCAGAGATAAGTAGGCTTTTTAAGAATGGGTCCTTAGAAATGAGTGGGATGGAACATACTTATAATCGTAAACAAGAAAATCAGTACCCTGGGCAACTTACTGAGACCCTGTCTTAAAAGTTTTTAAAAGGGCAGGAGAGATAACTGAGTCTGAAGGTCCTGGGTTCAACCTCTAGGACATGTGTGTGTGCATATATATACATGTGCACACATGTATATATATATTTTTTCACACCTGTTCACATTTGATATTAAAACAAAGATGACAAAATAATTTTTAGCAAGGTATTAAACTAACAAATATTTTGATCAACGCCAATTGAACAGCTTTCCCTTACTAAAACAAATCACTGTTCCAAGCACATCTTTATAGAAAATAGCTTTTCTGAGCATTTTTTGATCTATCACCTCTCATATGTAATTATAAAATATCCTAAAAATTAGAAAGTTACTAAAACAATAAGACTTGAAAGCCTCAAAAAATCAAACCTAGAAATTATTAAAAGTAGTCTTTTTTTAATCCTTTTGCTACTTCCTTATACTAGAAGGATATGACACCTATAATACTGGCAGACATGGAAAGAGGATGCCCATTAATTACCTGCAACCCTGAGGGCAGGCTTATAAGAATCCCAGGAAAAAACAGAGTTATACATATATAGTCTCAAAGAGCGTACATATCCACATAGAGCATAATACACATACGTGCTTAGAAGTTATGAATCACTGATATAAATTAATAAGGAATAATTCAGACATAACCTCCTTTCGCTATAAAGAGCCTGAAAAATGTAATCTGTTTTTATTTTATGGAAAAAAAGGTAAAACAAAATTTCATAACAAATAGAAGAACAATAGTTATACATTGCATATTGTTATCTTTAAGTTGTCTTTCAGTATACAAAATGTGGGCATAAAAATTTCTCCAATCACTATTAGCACAAGCTTTCCTTTTCAATGAACTAATGTAATTTTTAAATAGAATGAGATACCAAGTGCTTCAGATTTTTTAATAGCACTAAACAAAGATTTCTAAATCAACTATAAAAACATCTTTTGATTATTTTCATATACTCAAAAATAATAATAAGGCTGTCATTCTCATGAACATGCTTTGGTGGGAGAAATTAGGAATTTTAAACCCTGAAGCTTCAAAGATAATTTAATAAGTCACTCAACTAGGAGCTGGTAGTTTCAGATCTCACTCTTCAGCATTTCCAGGAGTCTGTACCATCTAAGATACCACCAGAACAAGGCTCTGCCCACTAACACAACACATTCTACATGCTTAGCTGAAGTCTCATGCACAGGTTCCCAAACAACTCCTGGTAGAAAGGTCACATGGCACTCTGAGGCGGTCCCTAAAATGGATCTTGAATGTAAAGGCATCCAGGCTGGCTAGAAGCTGACAAGTTAGAGCTTGCTGTTAACTCAGTGTGACACTCCTATGTTAAGCCTCTGTACCTCTCCAGTTTTGGTTTTCTTGCAATGGTAATAGTTTGTGTCCCTACTTGTCCTGCCTGACTTCTCAGTGTGAAGGTCCTTGCTTCAACCTTGGATTCATGTTAATAACAGCATAAGAAATAATATTCTCCATATTATTGTAGACAAAAATTGAGAACAATTATACAGTAGCAGTTGTCTTAGTTATATTACCTAATTTCAGTAAGGTCAGGTCATATTCTAGGTCTCTCAGTATAAAAATTATTAACTTGCACAAAATTGTTATCAAAAGAAAAATGCTGCCAGGAGTAGTGATGCAGACCTGTAATCCCAGTGCTTAGGAGGCTGAGGCAGGAGGTTTGTTGCAAGTTCAAGGCTAGCCTGAACTGCTCAACTATATAGCAAGACACATCTCTTAAAATAAACAGTCCCAAGAAATGCAGATGCTAAGCAAGTCTGCAGACCTATCTCTTCCAAAGGAATGAGAAAACTCAATTTTTATAAACTTAATTTAATTTTACTTACCAGTATTTAGTAAAAAAAAATTGGGAAAAAAATAAAACAAAATAATTATAACTAAATTATAATTTGAAAACTTATTTTTCACCACTAAATTATGGATAGCATATGGTATATACTTACAGTTTATTTCTGAACGTGTTTTTTCTTCTCTCACATTTCTACTTGTTGAGTGAATTCTATGTGGTACAGTAACAAGGGGCTAGAGAAAAGCAAAATCAAAAATATGACTATATAATCATCTTATTTTTGTTAACAAAATTATTCAAATATAAAAGAACATTTCATTTGATAGAAATGAAAATAAAATATCAATTCTGTAGTATTTTTATAAAGGCCATCACAATAGTTCTAATTATGAAGGTAAAAATACTATTTTAAATTATCCACTTAATTTATCCTATTTTTACCAGTAGAACGCACATATAAAATTAAATATAATAATAAACTATTTGTGTATGTAAAATTAGACTTGCCTAGATTCATTTTAAATTGACAGATTTCTTTTTCTTTTTGTACCAGGGATTGAACTCAGGACCTTGAGCTTGCTGGGCAGGCACGTATGCTGCTGAGCTGTCTCCATGGCATAGATTCATTTTATAATAAGCCAACTACACTAGTACTTTAGTTCTTTTCTGACACTGAGAAATTCTGCAGTGTAAGCCAGGTACATTTAATATAGGCTTGTAATCCTAGCTATTTGGGACACAGAGGCAAAAAGATTTCTTGAGTGCAGGCGTTAAGAGGTCAACCTGGGTCATACAGCAGGACCTGTCTTTAAAAAGTTAAATTAAAATGAGGAAGGAGGAAAGAAAAAGATAACTGCAAAATTTTAATTTTATCATTTAATGATGATTAAATTCAGATGCCTTTGATTTTAGAAGATTTATTCTTTAACTTAAGTTTTCTTGAAGTAATGTTAAAAACAGACATATATTCACCTACAGATAATAGGGGATAATGCTTTGTATTTCAGTTTCTGCCACTTGAACCAGAACTGATTTAAAAGATTGCTGAAGAAAACTTGTAATTCTTCCTGTGTGAATTTATAGAATTTTAAGTTTTTCAGATACTTCTCTTAATTCCATCTCAGTTGCTCTGAAGTAGAGGTACAGTATTTCATTATCACCCCCAAGAGCAGAAAACAAGTCAATATTCGATTCTTTCCCTTTAATTTGTAAAGATGCTTCACATCTCAGATTTATAGAACCTAATTAGTTAAAAATGATGATAGTGGAATACTAGAAAAGTTATACTCAAGATGTTTTCAATGTGATATTTGTCAAAGGCTCTAATACAAGAAAAAGAAAGAACTGAAAAATATGGTGTAAGAAAACTTCGAAATTGGAGCCTCAAGCTCATCAAGAACAAAATAAGCATCTGTTGCAAGAAGTTAAATGATTATATAAAGAAAAACTCCAGCACCCAAATATCACAGTCCAACATTCAGGACAAAATTTGTGAACTAAACACTTGACTGAATTTTCCTTTCACATGTACTAGTTCAGATGGTTGTATAAGAAAATATTGCTTCTTTATTGCCCCTGAAACCTGTATTAAAAATGATGTATTTCATACTTAGGAGAAAAGAATACAAGATTCTGCTAAATGAGGTCATGATAATGAAAGACATCTACTTGGAAGTTAAAGTAGGCAGTATGTTAGGCACAGTCTACTATAATACTAAATCTGTTTGCTAATAAGGAAGATTTCATTCCTCTAAGATATTATTTCATTTGCTAGAATTTGAAATAAGAAGAATAGATTCTGAAATCTTTCATCTGAATTCAAAAAGGTCGACCCACAGAAAGACACCCTTTAGGGATACAAATGAAGGACCATTTTGTATCTGTATATACAAAATAGGATAGATATACAGCTACTTTCTCTTAATTCCACAAGAATAAAGATTTGTACTAACAGTGTCTGGACAGGATACCATGTCTGCATCTTGTACTATGGATCACCACTACAAGGACAACACTATGCAATGTATTAACTATTGAAACTGCCCTACTAATCGGTTTTGAAACTGTCTCATTGCTATTTGTTTCTCAATAAAATTAAAAAATAAATAAAATAAAAAACTCATTAACTAAATCAAACTGAAAAAAAAGAAAGATACCCTTTAGTATTTAATTTTTCAAGCACTATGCAGGTACAATCTCAAAAATTAAAATTAAGACTAATTTCTAAACATGACCAGTCTCATTATTCTCAAGAAACACAAGGCATATTAGTCATGGAAACTGGCTATGCTGAGTTAGTAATTATCCTAATAAATGATATTTTAAAATGTGATGGTGAATTAATCATTCTAATAAATAGTACTTAAAGAAACCTTTCACAATGATGCATGGTTTTCAACTTTTTAAAAACAATGCTTTTCATGTCTTGAGACCAAAATTCTTTTTACTTATTATTTCTTGAAAATATAAAATCCTGCCCTAATATACCATTTCATATTATTCAAGTTATTATAATTTAAAAGATCTATAATTATTATATCATTAAGCAACCCAGATACAAATAATAGTCCCTTTGCAAGGGAGCTAGCTGAAAATGTAAAGTTTGTATCAAGTGAAGGAAAGATATAGATAACATAATAAACACTAGTGAACACTCTTGGCTTTGGGTGAGTTCTGTACCCGAGAAGACATCTGGTAATATCTGGGAGCAGTTTTGGTTGTCAGAGCTAGGGCTCCATGGGTGCTACTGGCAAGTACTGGGAAGATGCCAGGGATGCTATTAAATGTTCTACAATGCACAGGGCAGTGCCCTATAATAAAGGACCATATGGGCAAAATGGAGTATGTGCTCTGGGTGAGAAATTCTGATAGAAAGGAGAAAAGGAGTATGCTGAATTATGAAAGACATTATAAAACCCAAGTTTAAAAAAAAGAGATTTAAGCAAAACAATAAAAAACTACCTAGTTTAATCATAAAATCAATAAATATTTACATTTCTTAAGTTTGATGTTTCTAAATGCCTTTCTAGAACTTTAACAAAAGGACAGACTGTCCAATCATGAAAGCTGTACAGATGATGAGCTGGAGCAATGCTCAGTTCATAGCAAGATTCTCTCAGAGAACAATTTGACCATCTTCTTTTCTGAGAGGTTTCATAGTTAGGTACCCACAATCATTAACTAGTTATGTTAAATATGCTAACAAAAGCAAAGTTTGTATTATATTACTGCCTCCAGCATATAAATGTATTGATTCATTTTTACTTCCATAGTTGTCAATTAGAGGTTTGTCCAAAGTCACTGTTACACTTTCTACCGATCTACAATAATTTATGAAGCACATTGAGAAGGTTCTCTGAGGAAAAACTAAGTGGAAACTCCTAGCCTATTCTACCATCTTGTTTAGATATTTCCCCTTTTATCAGGCAACTTCACTTAAAATGACTACTCTGAAATAACTGCAGTAATTTTAACAAATAGATTTAAAAGATTCTGCCTTTGTTATTTTCAGACAAAACTCATATAAATATAGCCATGACATTCCTGGACAAAATCAAAGAGTTCACTGTTCCCTCCAAGAGTTTTAAAATTTAGAATAGGTCCAGAAATACAAACACTAACTTATAAGCATGGCATGTGTGCGTCACACACACACACACACACACACACGAAATGATTCGTACCTCAGGATCATCATCATCAAAATCATGGTAAGTGGAATGATCGGGATTATTCACTTTATCTAGCAGCTCTATTGCTAAAGACCGGGTCAAAGGTTGTGTGACGAAAGGGTGCTATAAAACAAAATAATAGAGAACACTTATTAGAAATCTGATTAAGTAGGATTTTATCTTTTGAAAAGCAAGTATAGTGAGGGCAGAAATAATACCTGTAGCAATTTTTCAGCAGTAGGTCTTTTTTTTGGATTTTTGGTAAGAGCCATTTTCACAAAATGATGAAAACTATTTGACCTAAAAATTTGGAAATTAGATGTTTTTAATTTCAATTTTTTGGGCTCATCTAATAAAGATAAATAACACAAAAATACTTACCACTTCATCTTATCCTTTAGTTTAGGAGGCTGAAAATTGCTTTTTGTCATTAGAAATAATGCTCTGAAAAAAAACCACATAATTATGTAGTGTTTTAATATTTAATATTTTAATATATAATATGAACTACACTACTATTTATTCCCAGGTAAGACAAAGCAAGTTTAAGAGATTTATTTATGACATGATAATTAGTTCTAAAGAAAATTCCCTTAATGTAAGGGTAGGAGACACACCGACCTCATTGGGTGTAGGTCAAACATGGGTGGCTGAAGCTCGGCAAGCTCTATGGCAGTGATTCCCACCGCCCAGAGATCACAGAGCTGGTTGTACCCTCCTTTCCTTTCAACAGCTGCGACTTCTGGAGCCATCCTGAAGGAAATATTCCAGAAAAGAAAACACTTCTATTTAACATACTTTCTTTTGCCTTTACACTTCTACCAGAAGCCCTTGTAGCAGTCACTGATTATTCCGACCTTAAGATATTTAATGTTTGAAAAGTCCACATTTCCCAAGAGCTTGACAGCTTGTAAACCCCTCCACTGCAACTCGCTACTGGTGACTCCTTGTTACTTCATTATAATACTACTTACTACACAGTCTATAAAAATGTACAATTGTAAGAAAGCAACATGCCTCAAATTCACACACATTCTGATCTCTCTTCCATACATACAGAAACTATACAGGAATTGTTGCATTACCTCCTCATATCAATGAAACGCCATCTGGTTACTGTTTCTACTTCAACAAAATTATTTCTTAGACTGCTAATAATTTTAAGATAAGTATTTCATATAATTTTTTGGTACTTTTATTATAATGCTTAAAAGTCATGAAAATGAATACCTATTCTTTAAAAGTGTGTTTATTCCAAGGAAAGTTACCAAAATTTTTGTAGTTTTTTGGTTCATTTTTTTTAATCAGTTTTTTTGGGCAGAATCAGGGACTGAACTCAGGCCCTTGTGCTTGCCAGGGAAGTGCTTATTCCATTGAACCATCTCCACGGCCCCTTTGGTTTTTTTAGTTTTGCTATAATCTTATTCTATTCAAACCTTGATTGATTTAAATGATTATTTTCCAAATGTATAAATAAATTCTTGAATCTTAAAAAATAGTTTGAAAACAACTAATTAGGATAAACATCTCCATTTTTCCATATGAAAAGAGCAGTTTAGACAAGTGGTGTTACAAATACGCATGTCTTCCTTGCATGATTTTAGGAAAGTCAAGTTAATCAGGTTAAAAAAAAAAAATCTTTTCAACTGTCAATTAGGACCTGGAAGCAGGTCTTATAAGAATTTGAATTATGGCACAAAAAGAGAAATTTAAACTATGTTGGTTATTACATTACTGATGCTATCTTGTAAGAACGACCTAGAAAAGGGCAAAATGCATGTGGGTGGCAGCTCTGGGTGCCCCTCCCGTGCTGTGTCAGCAGAAGCACCCAGCCCTCCGCAAAGCACAAGGGCACTCCAGCTGCTGCCCTTCGCTCCTAGCCAAGCGTCGTCGCACCTTCAGTCAGCAGGGTGCGTCCCTGAACCTTTTTATTTCAGGTATATCTGCTACTGTGTATACAGTTTTATTTTTCTTTAAATATAGCATAATAACTATGAATTGTGAGTGATTATAAAATGTTTTATTTTATCAGTACACAGTTGTAGTACATAATGATTAAATCTGTCCTCAGAGTTGGTGCATGGGTATAAACACAGCTCAGTTCTTCATCCTCTCTCCCTTTCTTCTCTCCACCTCTTGGTCTTCTTCCTTTTGCAAAGACCTGTTGCTCTTTCTTTCCTTCTTTTCTTTCTTTCAAGAAAGGATCTTATTATGCAGTTTCAGGCTGGCCTTGAGCTCACTGTGTAGCTCAGGCTGGTCTCAAATTTGCATGATCCTCCTGCCTCGGTCTCCTGAGTGCTGGGATTACAGGTGTGAGCCACTATGCCTGGCTACTTTCTCTTTATCAGATACTACTTTTCAATTTAAGTTTACTTTGAGTTTCTCATGTATCACAAATTGATATTGAGCTTTGTGTGTCTGATTTATTTCATATAATATTATAGGTATGATGATTATCAGTAACTAGGTATGACCATTTTTCTACAAATGACTCAAATTTATGCTTCTTTATAGCACAGTAGTACTACACTGTGTATAAATACATTTTCTTAATTCATTCATTTCCTCATGGACATACAAGCTTGGTTCCAAGATCAGCTATTATAAATTGCTGTAATTTAGAATAATAATGCATGCATTTATCACTATAACATAGTGTCTCTGACTTTTCCAGGACGACATCTGAAAAGGGAATAGCTGGGTAATAATGTAATTATTATGAAAATGCACTTATTAAGAAGATTAAGAAGTTGCAATAAAAACTGAAAACATTAGAAAAATTTGTTAAAGATAAATTTCTAAAAACAAAAGCCCTAGAAAATTAATTAAGAATATGACAACTGTATAATACAGCACTGAGGAGGTATATAATTATATAATCCCATTGGCATGATATCAGAGAAAATGGCAACACTAAAGGGACAGATCAGATCTAGAGTTGCACGTGGCAAGGAATGAAGGAAGGGTTTATTAAAAAGGGACAAAGGAAAAAAAGATTTTTGATGACTGAAATCTGTTCTACCTTGATTTCTCAACACTCACAGAATTATACACTCAATAATGGCAAAGTTTCACTTAATTTATACTTTAATAAACCTTTTAAAAATAATAAAACAGGAAATGTAGCTGACATATTGTGAATGTGGCTGCTAACGGAAAGGCCTTTGTTTCTATATAAAAAGTGCACAGTTAAATATACATTTAGGGTATAGGTGTATTAATTTTGAGATTTCCCACTCAGTAGACTATTTTGATGGAGTAACTGCCAATCTATTCACTTTGAGATTGACCTTATTAGATGTAGGTGGGAAAGACATGATGCTAGATAAAAAGAAAGGTACTATAGGTACAAGTATGAGTGTAACATGAATTAACTTTACCCAACTCAGAATTTCACATTTCTGAGCCATTTCCCACTTCTGTAAGAAGAATGAGATTTTAATTTCTGGAAATGGTGGTGGAGATCATTTCTCATCAACAAACATGTACAAAATCAAGCTAGACTCTTGAGAGGCACTGAGATAGTTTCTCCTAATGTTTAAAATCAAACTTAGAACACACAGTAGAACTTAAAAATACTGAAAGTTCTTTTAAACCCTTGGTCCCCTCAAAAATTAAATCAAAATATTACACAGAACAAAGAAAAATATAAACATACATCAGCTTTGAAAATCCAGGAGACATTTCATGTCTGGAGGGACTGGAGGTCAAATACATGTGGAGCACATGGAAGGGCACACCAAAGGTGCACAAAGGGAGCAATGGCGGTCCCGCAACAAGGTAGGGCTAAAGGTAACAGGGTGAGTTGGGGCTGGCCAAAAGCAGGGACAGTGCTGTGCTTGGAATTGCCTTTGAAGGAAAGTAAAATATAACATTTAAGGAAAGAAAGCCTCCATCAGGAAAGTGAGTTTTGAAAGTCGGGGAATTGTTATAGAAAGCAAATAAAAAAAAATTTTTTAAGTGAGAGAAAATTAATGGACTAATTCAAGTGGCCCACAATATAATTAACAATTTCCAGAAAAAGACAACAGGCAAAAATATAGCAAAGAAGGTATAAATTATAAGAGATAATTTTCTAGAATTGAAAGACATAAATCTCTGGAATAAAAAGTATAAAAGATGGGCTGGTGAGATAGCTCATAGTCTAAAGTGCCTGCTTAAGCAAGCTTAGGCAAGTGCAGGGACCATGGTTCGATTCCCCAGATGCCACACCAGCCCTGCCCCCAGGGTGGGCTGAGCAGGTCACAAAAAAAAAAAAAAAAAAAAAAGAAAAAGGTAATTATAAATAAAAATAAAACAAAAAAATCCAAAGCCTTTTCAAGTGCATCATTGCAGAACATCAGAATGTCAGGAATGATCTTTTAGGGGAAGAGTTACATCTAAAGGAGAACATATAATCGTAGCACCACACTTGCTACCAGAATTGGAGAGCAGAAGACAGTACAGCAATAACTCAAGCTTCCCACCTAGAATTCCATACCCACCCAATTACCAACATGGTGCAAGACTGGATGGACATACACAGTCTTAAAAATTTCATTTCCCACACACCCTTTATTAGAAGTAACTAAAATAAATGTTTCACTAAAAAACACCAAGGCAGAACAGAGTGAATCATGAAAAAGACCTGGAATCCAGAAAAGGAATTCCCAAACTGAAGATGAGAAGCTCCCAAAGCAAAGCTATGCAACGGAGATAGAGAATAAGCAGAATGGACTGGAAGAGGTGTGGAAAGGGCTCCAGAAAGGATTTAACCAGGGGAAAAAAGTCTCACAGGTTAAGCAAAGCAAAACTGACTGAACAAAAGTCAGGACTGGCAGGTGACAGGCAGGCTTTATTGCATAGAAAAACCGTATGAAGGTATCTCAATGTTCTAAACGCTGAGAAATCTGTACTTGATCTTGTAGCCAGAAAGACATACCAAAGGGTTATCAGGCAAAAGGTAATATTGAAAGATTAATCAGAATACAGAGGCAGATTAAAAACACCCGTAAAAAGGCAGGGGGTATTGTAGGAGTAAGAGTCAGGTTTTCTAGCAGAGGTGGTGGGCTCCTGAAAACCATCCCAGTCTTTAAGCTTTGTCAGCTTAATGAAATATGATATAGTGGAATATTTTTTGGTCACATAATCTATCTACAAGAATACATGCTGAAATTACTTCACCAATTAATGATCTTCTTACTGTAGTCCTAAAATTTTTTTCCTCAGTGTTTGTTGTGAGAAATGTATCAATTACCATATGAACACAAAAATTAAAAATTGATGAAAATACAATTACCAATATGGTGTACCAATGAAAGACTTCCGTTTGGCAATAGTTGCTGTTATCTGTGCAGATACTCCAAAATCAGCTGTTAAAAAAATGAAAAACATTTAACTGAAAAAAACTGCTTAAGTTTAACATGAGGTAATAATTATTTTCATTAGGTTAACTGCATAGAAGTATGACATGTTCTCAAACACTCCATTACATTTTTTAACTTTGATGGACCTACATTAAAATATCACCAAAGAAGGCACTGTTACAGTCAAATAGATTCACATATATCCACATATGAATCAAATGATCAGAGGTCAAGATAAAGTAATTTTGGTGAGAGAAAGCTGAGAGAAGTCAATACTGGCAGACTTATTAATAATAGTTGCTAATTTTCAGGACTCGCAATTCAAGGAGCATCCCTGGAAGCACATAGCAGAACATTGCATTTGTTCTTTTCAAGCTCATGACACTCACATGGAACACACACCAAGTTGCTGGTAAGGCAAAGTAACCTGAAAAGACTCCTACTAAACACAACTCCAGATCTTACCCTGGCAATATATTCTTGAGAAGGATTTTTTTTGGCCTGGCTTAGGCTGCCTTAATGGTGGGTGTGGTGTGGTATGCAGAGCTGAGGATTGAACCATAGTCCCACAAGCCTGAATGGGTTTGCTCACAGACAACTGAGCTAACCAGCAAGCCCCATCTCTTTAAAAATTTTTTTATTTATTTCTTTGATACAGGGTCTTGCTATGCAGTTCAGATTGCATGGCAAAGTACTGGGGACTGAACCTTGGGTCCCTGTGTTTGCTAGGCAGATGTTTAGACCACTGAGCTATCTTTCTGGCCCCAGATTCTAGTTTTATAAGGAAGCAGTGTCTTTTTGTTTTGTATTTTAAGGAAGGGTCTATAGGGTGTTCAGGGTCTCACTACTAGACTGGACTCATAGTGACACACCTCTTTACAGCCTCCCAAGTGCTGTGATTATAGGCACATGCCACCATGTCCAGTCTCAATTACTGTCTCAGTGTGCCCCAGGGGCAGGACCAGCACAGCAGGCCCAGAGGATTGAACTCTTGGCCCCCGTGCAATCTGCTAAACTATTTGGATGGCCCTCCTGGCAATATGTTCTACTGCCAACACCAATCACTACCGAGGAATTCTTTACTATTTTTAAAAATAAGATTGCTTAGTTCTAGTATTTTCTAACATATTTAATGATTGCTAAATAGTTAACTAAGATACCCATATAATATGTCTAAGCAAAGCATATAAAAACAGCCACAAAATAAGTTTCTGACAGAATCTGTTCATAGGACTTCAGTTTGATAACTGAAAATAGGACCTACCCTTTTGGCCTTTCCTATATTTATTGTACTTGGGAAAACTTTATTATACGGCAATTACTAGATAAGTTTTTAATCTAATCAGTCCTATAGTAAGCTATAGTTCAAACAGTTTTATTGTTTTCCTTTCCTTAGTTAAAACTAAGGATTGAATACAGCAGGGCCTTGCACATACTAGGTAAACACCATCACTGATCTACATCCTCAGCTATTCATATTTCTATAAGATAAATTCATTCATTCATTCATTCATTCATTCATTCATTCATTCATTCATTCATTCATTCATTCATTCATTCATTCATACCGGGGACTGAACTCAGGACATTGTGCTTGCCAGGCAAATGCTTATTCTACTGAGCTATCTCCCTGGCCCTGAACACATATTTTTAATTGATTTGTCCTAAATAGCTAAAAACAATTACCATATATTTTATTAAATACTTCATTTAATACCTAATAGGTATGACTTTGTTAATCAAACTACAGCTCTGAACTGTCTTAGCTTTTCAAATTTAGATTTTGAATTTTATTTTAATCATAATTTGATCAAAAGTTACAAAATGCAAAATGAGTTTAAAATTAAGCAAAATTCAGTTCCTAAATTACATCATTATGTAAGTGATACTGTATTTGCTTTAAAAGTTTAAGAGTATAGAATTTGAGGAATTATTGAATTTTTAATTTTTATCTTATTTTTCTGTTACAAGTTCACTTTGTACACATTTGGTACTAGAAGTCACAGTCCTGCATGCAGGGGTAAAATAATTCCTAGAGATATTATTATTGTTTTTTTTTTGGCAGAACCGGGGATTGAACTCAGGCCCTTGCGCTTGCCAGGGAAGCACTTACTCCACTGAGCCATCTCCCTGGCCACAGAGATATTATTTCACAAATCTCTGTAACAAGTCTGTCTTATGTGAAGGACAGACTTTTATGAGAAAAGGAATAGGATGCTGTATAGATAGAGGAGACATGCCCCACGAAGACATTTCTACTTAAATGTATAGTGTCCTAAGAGAAAGGAAACCTAGTTCTACAAAAAACAATGAACAAAAAAACAAGCTTAATCATATTTAAAAATGAATTTGCACATGTGACAAAATTCTCATTTACTTACCCAATTTCACATGACCATTATCCGTTAATAGAATGTTAGCTCCCTTGAAAATGAGAACACATTTTAGTCAAAGTAGGTGACAGGCATTTCAGCAGATAGGGCATATAAGACTGGATACACATATTTAAAATAATCACAGCCTTACACACAGAAATGGTTGAAATTTAAAGTATACTCAACTAAAATGTTAAATCATTATACTCATAAGAAAGTTTACTTTTCGTTTTTTTAGGCAATTTGACAAAATTACAAAAATATTCAGTTTAAAAAAAACTGCTACTAACATGGTATGCTAATATGAAAGTGATCTATTAAGTTTTCATCTAAATGTTACTTCCTCATTGATCATATAGCACCACTATACTGAAGGCTACTTCACAATGGCATTTTCCATTCCTTTAAACTTTGTTGCTATTTCTTATTAAAACAAGTAACAAAATCAACGTCCCTTTTAGAGACTCACCATCACTGAACTTGTGCTGGTGTGTAGCTACCTACACTTGGTACATGGAACCGTCTATCCTAATGGATTTCCAAAAGGTTAGAGCCATCAAGTAAATAAATAAACACGCAAATTGGTAGCATTTAGTCCAGTGGTATTTCAGGCCTCTCCCCCTTTCTTTTCTACAACTTTTGAGTAAGCATGCCAGAGCCAGCAGCTCTTTAATCTAAGGTGCTGTCAATAATTACATATTGGCTTGGGCAGAAAGAAAGTTGGGTGAAATTAACTCCCCATCCCAAACAAAAGAGGAAGGAACAACAGAAGAGGGCAGAGGGGGGAGAAAAAAGGAGATTTCCAAGTTTCTCAGTGTCATCACTGAATCTAAGAAATATCCACTGATACTACTACAGCTCTATGTAATAATGGGGGGAACAGAGATAAAAGAGAGAAGAAACTAGAGCAGGAATTTAACTTACACATGCCCTTGCTATCAAGACCTTTGCAGACTTCCGTTTGGCCTTTCTTGAGGCTGACGATTAATTTCCTAAATTACAACTTATGTCATGCCATGTGGATATTAGGACCTTTGATGCTTTTTTTCCTTCCCTTCATCTCTTGCTGAGAGGCAATTAATATAGCCTTGGTGCTATTCAAAGTTCTGAGCTTACAATAAAGAATAAGTTCCAGGTCTTACAAAACTTACAGCCAAGAAAGAAAGAATTTTTTAAAATGAATCTATCCATCTATGAATGAACCAACAAATAATTTGAAGTCAGCAAAGATAAGCTTTTTGAAAAAGCAGGGAAAGTAAGGTCACTCTAAGGTAGTGATATCAGATACAGAGCTGGATGAGGTGAGAATATATAGCTACACCCAAATCTGGGACAAACGTATTCTGAGAGTCAACAGCAAATTCAAAGAACTAAGGCCAGAATAAGCCCGAACAAAGTGGGTTCAAAGCCAGCCTGAACTGAACAGTGAAACCCTGCCCCAAAAGACACAGACAGACAGATGCGCGCACGCGCGTGCGCGCGCCCCCCCCCCCCCACGCAGTGACACAGTGGCTGGAACAGAATAAGTAAAATGGAGGGTAATGAGTGTGAGATCAGGTGGGAAAAACGCAGGGCCTAGGCCAAACCCACCATTCTAGGGCCAGTGATGGCGAACTTTTTAGAGCTTTCAATGATATAAACAGCCTGCTGTGGCACAGGCGCCCTAAATTCACCACTACTGTTCTATGCTGAGACAAAAGTGTCTGGACTTTACATTGGGTGCAACAGGAAACTAATGGTGTATAGGCAAGAGAGCAACAAGATGCAATTTTAAAAGATCACATTGGTTATTAGATAGAAAGATAAGAATGGGAGCATGAGACCAGTCAGAGGTTAGGACCTAAGTCCAAATGAAATATAATACAATGGTGGCTGAGACAAGGGAGGGAAAGAGTCTGATGGTCAGATTTACTTAAGCGCTGAAGTCTGGCACAAAAGTCCTTGCACAGTGGAGCACCGTCTCCTGACAGTCCCCATACACTGTCTTCTCCTGAAGGGTATAATACAGATTTTATGGACTTTTAAATGGCCTCATAGTTTCCAAACTCAGTATCATTGTTCGTAACTGTTCTTTTTGCTTGGCATGCACGACAGCTTTCATTTCCAACAAAAATTTATTAGTTCATTCAGGATACCTAACTGCCAACAATGTGAAGCCTTTCTTAATTTATTAGTTTTCATATAAGTTCTCCTACTTTTTGAACTCCAAAACTTTCTTGTATCTTCTAAGTGGCCTATGAAACATATCTAAAACATCTCATCGGATAAACAGTAAACCACTGAACTTTCAAGGGAAATTTGGTAGCATGGTTGAAGGGCAATTCCTAAGGAAAAATAGCCATAAATTTCATCAGACTTAAAGAACACTCATTTCAACTCTAAAAAAGGTTAAGAAATTTTATGTTAGAGAAAGCTTTGGAAAATTAAAAGAGGAAGACAAACATCAGAGGAAGCATAAACAAGGAAGAATGGACAAGAAAATGAAACAATGAAATATTTAGATTGGGGAGATGATAGTAGCTTTATAACTATCCTCAAGAGTCCTGTGACAGGGTCATGGAAATAGCTCAGAGGTCTAAGCACCTGCCTACGCAAGTGCCATCCCTGGAACCTTATGCCATGCTGACCCTACCCCAGATGCATTGTGCTGGACACCAAGACCAGAAATGGTGGTGCATGCCTATAATTCCACCTGGGGAGGCTGAGACTGGAGGATTACTCTGAGTCTGAGCTATGTAGTGAGTCCCTGTACTAAATACATTAAAAAAAAAAAAGTCCTGTGACTATACTTAGATTACCACTAAGCTAACCCCATGAAGTACAGGAGATTTGTTCTTCTCTGCTGCTAAAGGAAAGACCATCAGAAAAATCAAGATTTAATTTACCTATTTTATTTTACTCATAATTACTTAAATTTACTGGCATACTCAAAGTATGAAACATTAAAAATTGCAATTTGATGGAAGCTATGGACCTCATCTTCATTTTACAAATAGTCAACTGTAAGCTAACAAGTGCTCATACATTAATCACGGAATGATATAATTAAAAAGGTAATTTTTAAAATAGAGAATTTTAAAAAAATCTGATAAAAATAATACAGAATTTCAAAACAAGATAATAGGAAATTAACAATGGTTGTCACATTGCATAATGTTATCTTCAAGATAGTTGTTTAAGGGCCAGCTAGATAGCTTAGTGGACTAAAGCACCTGCTTAGGCAGGGCGCAGAGGCTGGGGTTCCATCCCTGGCATGCCATGCCGGCCCTGCCCCTGGGGTACACCAAAACTGGGAGTGGTGGCGCGTACCTATAATCCCAGTGCTTGGGAGGCTGAAAAACAGCAGAATCACTACAAGTCTGTTCTACTTAGTGAAACCCTATAGACCTTGTACTAAATACATTAAAAAAAAACCCAAAGTAGTTGTTCAGAACACCAGATATAGTAATACAAAATTGATCAAACAATTAAGCATTAACTGTTCCTTTCCATAAACTAACAGAAACTAGTAGTACAAATATCTTGGCTATACATACACATATTTTTTCTCTTATTTCTTTTCTAATTTCTCCCATTTCAGTTGTTCTTTAAAAAGGTGAATTTTATCATATATGAATTATAGTTCAACAATACTACTATAAAAAATTAAACTACTAATAGTATTGGCAAACTTTATTAAGCAGTATGCTGTATTTCAGATAGCAAATTTACGAAATAGGATAATCCAAATCCTGTTTTGCAATTCGATCAGAATATTTGTCTTTCAAAAGAGTGGCTATTAGCTTAAAAATATAATTCATACCTTTATATCCCTGTGCATTTTCCCTTTACTGTGAAGATAATATAATCCCTGGAGTTTCAAAAAGAAAAGCAAGATTTTATCACAGAGAACAACTGAGAATTTTAAACAATTAACTGAGTAGTCCCCATATTTTATTTATTCCTTATTGAGAGCCTAGTAGTAATTAACCTATTTTTAATAAATATGATTTAAGACAGCTGAAATAACAAAATGAAAAAGATAAAAGTTCATTTGGAACCACTAATATTTCTAAAACAATTATGAATAAACTCTCCAAACAATACAAGATTAACTTTTCTGAGAGAGCCACTAGAACTTGGACTTGGGGCCTCAAACATGCTAGGCAAGCACTCTGTCATTAAGCTACAAGAGTGCTTAATTTTCAATCCTTTCTTTAGTATTAAGGGGAATATAAAAATATACCACAAAAAGTCCACAGTGTTCAGTTTTAGATTATATCATCACACTTAGGCTTTACAGGATCTATAAATATAAAATGAGGTTATCATACACCTTAAATATAATCAAAGTCTTTAAGAGTTTACTAAGCTAGAATATTTTACCCTCATTTAACATTTTAGCCTTATTTAATGTCCAATAATTAAACATTGCATCTGTTTACCTGTAGTGTTTCTCTGCTAACATATGCTATCTGCAATTCTGAGAGAGGTCCAGTTACTACAAAAGAAAATTTATATTAATAATATTAATAATTACAAGTTTTTCAGTAAGTGACAAAGTTTTATAAATTCCAGTAGGTAAAAGACTTACTATACCTAATTAGCTTATACCTAAATAATTTATTAAAATGTAAGTTCCATTTAGGCAAAGTTTTTATTTTTCATTTGAATTAATCACTGTTGAATTTCTAGTATTCAGTACAGTCCCTGGGATAGAAAAGCAGCTCAATACTCCTGGAATGAGTGGATGACAACAAGTAATTATATTTTCACTTCCATACCTCTCTGATCCAACATCATCTCCTAAATGGTACAAGAATGCCCAAGAGACTTAGGTAGTTTTTATTGATGGTCAACATATAATATGGCTAGTATTAAATATTTTTTCTAAAAGCATTAGCTTTATAATTATACATAGTTTATATTCATTAGAAAAATTTCAATCAACAGAGAAGGTTTTTTTTGGTATTTTTTTAGGGAAGGGCCTACAGGTTATGCAGGTTCTCACTACTAGATCGGATTTGTAGTTATTCGCCTGTGTATAGCCAGAGAAGTTTAGAAAGCAGAGATCTCTTTCTTATCCAAAATATTACTCAATAACAAGCAATATCAAGGGTTAGGTTTATAATCTATCAGATGATTTTATATAACATATACATAACACCCAACTTATAACAGGATTACTGATAAACGTACTATGAGGTGAAAACATCTCAAGTTCCTAAATCATAAATGTATTTCATTCACCTAACCTACTGAATGTTACAGTCTAGAAACACAGTGTGCTGTGGACAATAGGTGTTTCCTTCCATGCTGGTACAGCTAAGTAAGAGCTGCAGCTTGCTGCTGCTGCCCACCAATTGAGAGTACAGTATGCCATAATGCTAGCCTGGGAAAACATCAAAATTCAGCATTTAATGTATAGTTTGTACTAAGTTTGTCAGCTGAACCATTGTAAATCAAGGACCCATTGGTACATGGATATGTGTTCCACATATATAATTCTGAAAGCTGCCCATTCACTTTAACAAGGTTGAATAGCCATCTATCCACCCATCCATATCTTAATTTTATATCTGCTTAACATTTCCTGTATGTACAACTGCTAGGGTATTAGTATGTGTTCCTCCAAAATTCATGTTAAACTTGTTCATCACAGCTGCACAGGGCACTGGAGCTATGGGAAACTAGTGCATGCATGCCACAGACACTGCTGAACCCACCACAGTTACAGGACCACCCTTTATGGTGAAGAAGTGTGCTGTACAAATTCCTTCTTAAACTTATCATGAGGGGACAAACAGGAGAACCCTGTCACCTGACTGCCAACCCAGTCCTACTTCTACCAGGCCCACCTGCCTCTCCCCAAGACGCATCAAAAGCCTTTGCAAAGGAATTTGGGATACTCCAAAGGAAGTTAATAGCTAAGTGTAGAGTTGTATTTTTGTAAAGTGGCTGGTAAAGTTATTTTCATTGTGCTTTTTAAATTAGTTTGGGAGTTGGTGTTCTTCTTTACATAATTACAAGCTGACAAACATGAAAAAAAAATCATGTTAAAAATCTAATCTTCAGTGGGACAGTATCAAGAGGTAGTCCCTGAGGAAGTGACCAGCCCACAGGGGCTCTTTTGTGACTCGAATTATTCAACTCTTTTTGCTTTTTCCTCTCTTTTGCCATGGGAGGATAACTAGATGGTGCCATCTTTTAGGAATGGGACTTTACCACACACAGAACCTGCTGGTACCTGGATCTTGGACTTCTCAGGAAACACTTCAATGCACAAATATGAGAAATAAATTTCTGTTGTTTATAAATTATCCAGTCTCAGGTACTGTTATAGCCATACAAATGAACTAAGTCAGCGTTTATCTGCTATGAAAAACATTTTGTCTTCTTTTCACTATTAATCACTTTAGAATACAGAAAAACATCAGGTGGGAGAAACTTGAATTGAATAACAGTGATGGAATCCTTTGCTAGACAACTCACTCACATTTACTCAAACTTAAGAGCTCATAAACATGTTTAGTTCTGTGGTTGAATAACTATAGTATTTCATAATCATGTAAGAAAGAGATCTACTTCACTGAGATTTTTCCCAGAGTAGGGCTACAATGAAATGTCTGAAATCATACAATTTCTAGGATTTTAAACCCACTCTTAGTAAGAGGCCATCTTGAGGTTTCTGTGCCTGCAAAATGGTAAGATAAAATGAAAATAACATCTAGGAAAGGAAATTTTTAAAAATAAACTTTCAAAGGCCCAATTAAGCTCACAAATATTAAGAGACTTTTCTAGGAGCCAAAATAAAAAGTGAAATAAAAAAAAAATAGGTAAAGCTGGAGAGATTAGTTTAACTGTCTTGAGGAGGTCTCTCTTAGTAATCACCTATCTGAGCACAGACTATTAGGTTCAGGACTTGCCAAGGAAGAGTTAAAAGAAATGTCCACATAAAACTAGGCCCTCCAAAGGGCAAAACAGTAGATAAACATAGATGAATGGGGATTTGGGCTGTCAAGGCCTGGAATCTCAATAGGAGGGAAACTGTCTCCAACCTACTGTCACAGATCCCTTCACTCAGGTTTAGGGTTCAGGTATGTATATATTAGAAACAAGGTAGGCACTTAGGTGTGGGTGTTGGGGAGACAGCCCTGCAAGGACACACCTTCAAAAGCTGATGTCCCCAGGAAAAAGTCTCATTATGGACAATTTTAAATTCAAAAGTACATATTAAGGACAAAATAAATGTAAAAGGTTCCCCCTGCCATGGTAGTTAAAAATATATCCATAGATTCTTTGATACATCACCCTTCAACAATTAGAATTTCCTGAGAGTGGGCTGTATTTACATGATTTGCTTCTACAAGACAACACAAAGAAGATATGGCAAAAGTGGTAGTATCGAACTTCTAAGGTTACATGGGCAAAGGGCCTTGTAGCTCTCTTTCTGGTCTCTCTGAAATGACTTGCTCTGGGGGATTCCAGCTGTCCTGTCATGACGGCACTCAAGTTTTCCTATGTGGTGGGCTGAGAGATGGCTCAGTAGAATAAGCGCTTCCCTGGCAAGCACAAGGGTCTGAGTTCAATCCCTGGTTCCACCAAAAAAAAAAAAAAAAAGATCTACATGGTAAGAAACTTCCTACCAAAAGCCATTAAGGACCAGAAAGAAGTCTTTGCCAACAGCCATGTAGGCCGGTCATCCTGATAGTAAATTCTTCAGCCCCAGTTAATCTCACAAGAGACCACAAGTCAGAATCAGTCAGCTGTCCTGAGCCATAGAAACTGAGAAAATAAATGTCTAAAAAGATGTTCAACTTTGGGATCATTTTTTATACACCAATAGATTATGGGAACATCCTACCTTTTCAAGAATACTCAAAAATTTGTAAAATCATATGGAGTAGGTGATTGACAGGATTAGGGACAATCAAACAAAATATAAAAAAGGCTTAGTGATATTTTAGAAATAATGGAAAAAATAGGATTGCACCACAAAAATGCATGTTTTTGGCAAATTTTAATGAGATCAAAAATTGACCTTTTGGCAAATTTTAATGAGATCAAAATGTAATCTGCTTTTCTACTTGAGAAACAAACAAACATACACACAAACATGCAAAAAGCCCCTCATAAGCACCAGGCTTCTTGGAAAGGAAAAGTTTTTTGTTTTAAACAAAATAAATTCTGGATATTACACTACTTCTCACATAACTGACAGTGTAAAATTATGACGGGAGTGAGGCGCTATAAACAGAAAAGGAGGAACATATCTTCTTATGTAAAACCATCAACGTGGTAGTACACACTGCCATCAGTAAGTTCTATGTCCTGGAAATTTGAGTGTAGCTAAAAGAATAAACACAAAGGAAGACAGGACTTAGAGTTTTATATGAGTATGAAAATTCCCAGTAAGCCTGCTTGAGAACATTTGGTTACCACAAACTGTCAGTTGGTGATAAGTTTAAGTAAGCGATTATGGATAAGATATAATGTACATCTAATTACAGAAGAGAGGTTAAATAGATTGGGGGAGAAGATACTTAAGAGATAGTAACTTATAATTGTCCAGATTTTAAGAAAAGGCTAAATTCTCAGAGGTAAGCACATTAAGTCCTAAGCAAAAAAAAAAAAAAAAACAAAACAAACAAACAAAAAACAGGAAAGACTCTTGCTAAGGATCAGTAACTACACTGACAGAAGGTCCCAATAACTACAGTAGCTAGAAAACAATGGTGCCAAATTCTTAAAATGCTAAAAGAAAATACCTGGAAAATATGTCTTTTTCAATCTAGAAAATACATCTATGTCCCCTTAAAATATTAGTTAAGAGTGAAGGGCAAGAACTGAAAGAGATGACCATAAAATGAACTTGTTCAATATTACCTTAGGAAAAGGAAATTAAATCAAATGAGGAATATGATAGTGGAGAAATTAGTGTACTTTAAGGCAAAGGGGGGATAACTTTTCAAATTTACAGTACATAAAAATTATAAGCTTTCAAAAAATTATAAGCTTCCTGAAAGCTTGTTCTGTAAAGTAATGCCAAATCTCAATTTTCACTGAATCTTTGAAATAAAAATCACTCATAAAACTGTATTTATCCAGTATATGTTAAAGAACAGTCATACTGAATAAAAAATGTCCTTAGAAAAGATGTAATTTTGTCTTTTTTTCAATTGGTTGTACTCTTAATTTCTTATACATTTCTTTCTTCTTCCAATTTTACATGCATATATCTGGTAATATGAATAACTGGTTGGAAGACAACACTATGAATTACAATAAATACTATAAAATTCATATTACTTTGCCAAGTGAAATTCTGTATAAATTGTAATTTTTTGTTTTAATTCTAATTTGTACTCTCTTAAAACAAAGAGACAATGTCATAAAGCAGAAAAATGTTCTCAGGTCCTGAGGCCCTGCGCTGGGTGCTAGTGCCCAGCCCAGGAGTGGCCTCCGGGCGCTGGGCCTTCATAGCCCTTGAGGCTGCTGTACCCCCAAGAGGGCACTACCCACCTTTCCACTCAGAGTACTCCGATCTTTTAAAAAACAACTTAAGGTCCCCTTTCCTCATTAAGCTTCCTAAAATAATTCCAGAAAATCGATTATTTATTTTTTCTTATTTCAACTGGAATTGTACATTAAAACACTACTGTGCAAAAGAAAAGAGAAACAAGAGAGAAGCCCACTACTACGTCAGTCTGCTAAGAATACATGTTGGAAAAGAAAGGACATGTAAACAGCAAAATTTCCGTCCAAATGGTCTCACCCACCTGCTTTACTACAACTACTCCTTAATACTACTTAAGAGGTGCAACACTGTAAAACATAACCTATATTATGTATTTTTTTAAAACAATTTTTCCAAGATATTTTCTTAGAAAATGAATTTCTTGAATTATTGAGATGCTTTTATTTCACATTGCTGAGAAAGTACACCTCCTGAAAAAAATCTATTCAGCAACATGCGACATTAATCCACTTATTGACCCAGGATAGAAAAGAGAAAAACAAAGGAAATGCTATTTATTTTATAAGTTTCCTTTATGTACCACTGAATCCCAATGAAAAATGATTTAATCATTGTTTTGATTCCCTAGATTTTATTTATTTTTATTTGTGTTTTGAGATAAGGTCTTAGTATGTAGTTTAGGCTGGGCTTGAACTCACTAGGCAGCCCAGGCTGGCCTTGAAGGATCCTGCCTCGTCCTCCCAAGTGTTGAATAACAGGCATGCACTACCCTGCCTAGCTGATTCACCAGATTTTAATGCAAACAGAATAAACATTGATGCTACCTGAATACATGAGAGCAAAATCAATTACCTTTGCATTAACATTACTTGTGTATCAGCTGCAGTCTCTTAGTCTAGTATGGGCCTCCAGGCTTTTCCCTTTCTACAAGGCCTGAGTTTGAAATGTGGAACTAACTATATTGTACTATCTTCAAAATCAGCAAATAATCACATTGCACATAACTTTCCAACTTTATAAAGCAAATTAACAATGATAAAACATAAGAGTTTAAGACAATGCTATCTGAATATATTTCTTATTTCCCATAAAAACGTAACCCAAATCTTACCGTGATAAATATCTTGTAAAGAACCACCTCCACAAAATTCCATGCAAATCCAAAGTTTATCTCGCCTATAAAGAGAAAATACGCACATATAATATTTTCACAATTAAAATTGTTTGAGGTACTATGTCTCTTAAGGTTGTGTACGCTAACCTTGAAAAACCACACAAATGTAAGGTGCTATCTTAAAAGAAGCTAATTAATCTCATTGAGTAAACTGTAATATAGTATGTTGGTATATTTCAACCTAAGGTTGTATTACTTAAAATACAGCATTGATAAGATCGACAGCTAACTATCAGACACATACAAAAAATGAAGACTTCTCTTTAGGTAAAAACTTTTCTTCCTCTAGTTTATCCAGATTCATTGCAAAAAATGGCAACATATTTCAAAGTGTATCACTTTGACAGCAATCTCATCAACAGGCAAAATATAAATGTGATGTTCAAATCTAGATTCAACAATGATTTTTCCAAAATAATTATTAAAACTGATCACTTATCTTCAGATAGTTTCTCTTATATCCATTCTAGTATATTGTAATCATAATCATAGGATACTCAGTGCAAAGATTTCTATAGCTTATTTCTCTGTTCATTTCTTTGCGCAATTATTCATTATTTTATCAAAATTCATCAAGAAATGTATCATCCTCAGGGCAGAGATAGAAAAGAAAATCTCTGAACTCAGTAGGCTCTATCTAATGCAGAAGAAAGCTTCTGCCTTACTAACATATTTCTTTCACCACTGCCTTCACAGTACCTGCAAGAAAATTCAACAAATGAGTACTTATTCCATATGTGAATGGATACATGAATGGTTAAGGAATAAATAAATCGATTATAATAGGGCTCAGCAAAATATGGCTAGTGAACCAAATCTGGCCTGCTACCTGATTTCACACAGCCCTGAGACAATGAGTTATTTTTACATTTTATGCATTTGCATGTCATCCTTGTGCAGGGGCCATGTTAATCTTTTCTGTATCATTCCAGTTTTAGTATATGTGCCGCCAAAGCAAGCACTATTTTTACATTTTAAGTGATTATCAGAAGAATATTTCTTGACACATGACAATTATAAGAAATTGTAATTTTAGTGTTCATAAAGTTTTACTATAGTCACACATTCATTTATGAATTCTCTAAACTATTTTTGCACCAAAACAGCAGAGATGAGTAGCTGCAACAGAAACAGTATAGCCCATAAAGTCTAAAATATTTACTATATAGCTCTTTCTAGAAAACATGCCAAACTCTGGATTAAATTCTAATTTGATTCATGGATAATTCCAGCATGTGTAACATGCTGTGAGAAACAAAAGATGAAAACACTTAGGAAAATCAAGGGAAGGTCTTTCCAAAGAGATGATAACATTTGAATTTGGTCTTGAACATAGAGCAGGGATTCTTGAGGGAGAGACAGGACCTATGAATGGAAGCTTGAAAGAAGATGGCACATTTGAGAGACTAGATAATGTAGTATGAGCTACACAAAGACTTTGTGAAAGGACAAAGATTGGAAGTGAAGCTAGACAGGCTAAGGTCACACTAGGAAAGATGCACAGTGTACCGACTCCTCATCTAGATGATTACTCAGTTGTCAATGCCTCTGAAAATGTGGCACCCAGAGTTAAGCTGCACACAGAGTGTACTAAAGGTAGAGTTGCTGGCATCAAGAGTGGGTCACACCCAGTGATGGTGGTTGGATTAGTTGACCTGATTTTGGGTGCAGCACAGCATGAAGCATACAGTAAGCAACACAAGCTGCCAAATTGCTAAAGTCAGCTGACCTGAATATACAGAGTAGAGGCACCATCGTACTAGAAGAGAAAGCTGAAGAGAACAAAGTTGCCCGTAAACATATGGGACCACTTAAGCTCTACAGTTCAGAGACAGATCATATACAAAGGACACTGAGGCATAGTGGATGATGTTGACATTTCTGTTATAATTTCTAATATGCTAAATATCAACAAATGCAATCCACAAAACTATAAGCCAGATGTCTAGTGATCTAGTTTTAAGAATTCTCAGAATGGACATCTGGAGCTGGAAGATATTTAATTTTATCTAAAATGAGGAAAGTACTTATGAACTAGTGATTGCTACACTAAATAGTTAAATCTTTCAGGGACTCTTAACACAAATCTTTATCTGAACACCATAGTTCTACCAAATTAACTGAAGGCTATCATTAATTTCTTAGAAACTACACTGAATTACTAAGTTACAGTTTGGAGTTAACTAAAACAATTTTATTTATGTGCAGTAATCTAATCAACTTTCTCTCCAGCTTCCTATCTGTATATTTGGTTCACAAAAACTAGTTGAAGGGCCTCTTCTTATTTACTTATTCTCATCCTTAAAAAAAACATTAATTTTGACTTACGCCCCTTACTTCTTCCATGCACACTAGTAGGTTACCAGTGTATCTTTCCACATGCTTTAGCAAAGCCTGTGTGGCACATGTTTGCATTAGCTTTGATCCATCTCCTAGGGGCAGTGAGCTAATAGTTTTAGGTGTGCTAACTGGACATCCCCTCACACACACTCCAGAAGCAGCTGGAGTGCCTCTGAAAGAGCCTAATCAGAACATACACAAACCGAGCACAGGGGCTGGGTTTACAAACTTTTAATTTGCACTACTGAATTTCTTAACCAGTTTAACCTCAGAAATATTCTTTACTGGTGACATGAATTATGTTCAGCTCTGTAGACTACTTCCACTCTGGCAAATCCAGTAGCCAATATTCTCTGGAACAACTCAGGCTCCAATTTTGTATCTGGAATACAAGATTCCATTTCTGGTGTCTCCTGCTGAATTCCTTCTCTAGCATAGTGGTTCTTAAACTGTTGATCCTCCTGCCTCAGCTTCCTGAGTGCTGGGATACAAGTACATGTCACCACACTTGGCTGCTATTCAGTAACTCTTAAGAAAGTGAAATAAAAGGGGCAATAAAACCAAAATATTTAAGAACCATTCATTGCCCTAAAATACTTTCACAACTGCCCAAGCTGAGCCTGCCCAAGCTGCTCCATGTAACTAAGAGACAGGCAGCTGAGACTACACGAATCTGACACGAACTCCGAGGTGAATGACTGCTTCAGAGTCAGGTTAAGGTTAAATGGAATTGTAAATCTGAAGCTCTGGAAATACAGCACAATAAATGTCAAACTGCTTCCCATTGCTTCTGCTATAAGTTATCTTCATAGTATATTCACATATGTCATATTAAACCCCTTCAGGAACTTGACAAAGGTGTAAATAAATAAAATCACGTTTTTCTTTCTTTTATTTAAAAAATCTGTTTTTAATTTTTATTTATTTTTATCCTCTTCTTTAAAAACAAACAAGCCAGATGGGATTGATTTAGCATGACTTTTCACTAAAATTATGTTAAATCACTTTTTTAAATTTTTAAAAATTTATTTATTTATCTATTTATTTGGTATAGGGTCCCACTACACAGCCGGACTCATAGCGATCCTCCTGTCTCAGCCTCCCCAGCACTGGGATTACAGGTGTGTGCCACCATGCCTGGATTTGGTTATGGTGGCCAGCAGGGGTGTCCAGAGTTCAGGGCTGGCATGGCAAGCAGTACCAGGAATTGAACCCAGGTCCTTGTGCTTACCAGGCAGGTACCAAGCTATCTCCCCAAGCCCTAATCATTTCTTATAAATGTTCAATTATCTGATTAATAATTTATCCTAAATGCTGACAAGGAATGACTGGCCTCAAGTTTGCTTGTTTGTATTTTCTGTAAATCACCTTTTCCTTTTCTTTGAAAACTGGTCGGGCTGGGGAGATGGCTCAGTGGAATAAGCGCTTCCCTGGCAAGCCCAAGGGTCTGAGTTCAATCCCTGGTTCCGCAAATAAAAAAATAAGAAAGAAAATTGATCATTGTTGATTTTTAATCTTTGACACCTATACGTCAAAAGACATTTACCAACAACGGATGAAAATCCCATTTGCTAAAATTTTAAAATAATATAATTTATATAAATCTAAAAGCTTAAGTTTATTTAAAGTATCTAGCTGCTCTGTAATTATCTCCTTTCTGATCTATACTTTAATTCCACTTCCTTTTTTTTTTGGTATTTAGTACAGGGTTTATAGGGTTTCACTATGTAGATCAGACTCTACTGATTGTCCAGTTTTCAGCCTCCCTTGCTGACTGCAGATGGGTGCCACCACACCCAGTCTCAATCTCCATCTCAGCGACCCCAGGGCAGGGCTGGCATGGGACACAGGTGATCAGCCGGTCACTGTGCTCTGCCTAAGCAGGCACTTCAGTCGGCTGAGCTATCTGGCCAGTCCTCCACCTTAATAATTTTCCCTACCTTTCCAGATTGAAAACAATTTTTGGCAGGGAAAACGAACACGGTAATCTCTTCACTTTCTTATTCACTATTGCAATTTTTTCTACTTGAATTGGGCTTTACCTTTTCTCCCTTTGTTGAAATATATAATTCTCTATTTATTCTCAGTAAAATGACTTTTTCAGCTTAAAGGCAGAAAATAAATAAAGCTTTACTATTTAAGAAGCCTAAAATACAACATTCTACTTGGTTAAAGTCTAGTATTACCAAAAATACTTAAATCTATTAGAAAAATGATCCCATCTGTTTCATGAATGGCTCTACTGTGAGGATAAATCTGTCTTAGTTTTTGGTCCTTTTGGATCACTCACTCAATTTTATTTTATTTTATTTTTTTTATTTTTTTTTTTTTTTTGTTTTTTTTGAGACAGGGTCTCACTATGCAGTTCAGGCTGGCTTTAAGCTCACTTTGTAGCTCAGGCTGGTCTCGAACTCACAACAATCCTCCTGCCTCAGCCTCCCGAGTGCTGGGATTACAGGCATGCGCCACCACGCCCGGCTACTCACTCAATTTTAAATAGGTCAACAAACTAAAAATCATTTTTCCTTGATATCTGATCTGGAACAAAATTAATCACTAAGGTACAATGTCTTATGATTAATTTCCCCACCAACATATCCTTAAAATTCTATTGCCTTATTTTGAAAATTTTTCTATCTCCTAAACAATGTAAAACTAAAGTAAGACATTTTCTAGTTTACTATTTCCTGGAGTGCATAAAACTGAAATTCTATCTCTTGATGTGAAAGCCTTACTGCTAACACAAAGTTTTTAATCTTTCTGCACTTTGTAACACATCACAGATTTGAAACCAAGTGAGCAAACTATTATTTATACATTTTCCCAAATATAAATTATGTAAAACAAACTGTGATCAAAGTAACTAAAAATTAGTGGCTGTCTGGTAGAAACACAACTTCAGTCATCCTCTAAGGGACATCTGATCTCAATATTTTTTACTGATGATTCTCATCTTCCCCTTCCAACCTCTTCCCTCTCTCACCGCTCCCCTCTCTCACCTCTCATCTCTCTCTCATTCTCCCTCCTTCCTTTTCTCTCTTTTTTTTTTTTGGTATTAGGGATTGAGCTCAGGACCTAATGCCTGCCAGGCAGGCACTTCTGCCACTGAGCTATCTCCCTGGCCTGAGGATTTTCTTGCTGACCAAAGCACTAACCAATGACTACTCTACTATATACATCAAAATAACTCAACATACAACCTAAACCATCAATGTGAAAAATCAAATGTTTAACAATCAGTAGGCATTTAAAAATAGGATAACTAAGTTAATAGTGAGTCAAATTTAAAATGTTTTGGTCAGCTTTTAGATGGATACACATTTACATATCAAAAAGCAGGTAAACTCTCCTGTCTGCATCCCTCTAGCAGTAAGGGGCAGCTAAGCTCTCCAGTCACAAGGTAACTTATTTCTCTATAATTACACTTAACTTAGTACTTCCTAGTATTTTCCAAAGTCCTAATTCCTTTCAAACCATGAAAAAACAGATATTAGCAGAAAACCAATAAATTTCAAGTGAAGTATCTCAGTTTAGCCAAGAGTACAGTATCATTCTTAGTTCTGATAAACTATTATGGCTGTATTAATACTGAGGAAAGGTAAATAAAGGATATATATATGCAGAGAACTATCTATGATCTATGGAATTTTTTGTAAATGTAAAATATTTTAATATTAAGTTTCCCATGGGAAACTTTGGTGAGACCATGTTTCAAAGAGACGGGGATGAAGCTCAGTGGCATAGTGCCCCCAGGTCCAGCTCTCAGCACCAAACAAATGACTGATTAAAATAATGCCTTAACTGTAACCTTTATCCTCATATCTAAGCATTCAAAAAGATATTTATTGCTGTGCAAGCCCGCCCCAAGGTGGGCTGAGCCGGCCACACACACACACAAAGATATTTATTAACATATTTCAACTAAGATCCTGTTATAAATATACATAATTTTTAATAAAAATATCTTGTTTTCCTTCCCAGCCCTATCTCTACCTTCAGAAAAAAAAAATTCAGTTTTTTTTTCTATTTTTTTGGTGCAGGGTCTCACTATACATGCAGCCCACATTCATAGTGATCTTCCTGCTTTTTGCCTCCCACGTGCTGGGATTACAGGCTCGCGCCACCACACCCGGATTGCATCGCCGTCTCAGCGCACCCGAAGGCGGGGCCGGCGTGGCTTGGGGAACCAAGGATCGAACGCTGGTCCCAGCGCTTACCTAAGCAAGCACTTAGTCCGCTGAGCTATACCGCCAGCCCAAAAAATTCAGTTTTATAAAACTGCAGGGATCACTATTTGTTTCCTGGATTACAATAATAAACTTACTATAACAAATTCAACTGAGCTCCCTGTCTCAATCACCCATACCCCAAAAGCATCCTCCACAGAATGCATTACCTCTCAGTTTTGTTTTTTTTTTTGGTGGAGCCAGGGATTGAACTCACATCCTGGAACTTGCCAGGGAAGCACTTATTCCACTGAGCCATCTCCCTGGCCCCCTGCATTACCTCTCTTTATTTTTATTTTTTTATGTACTTGGTACAGGATCTTGCTACACAGCTTGCTTTTGTAGTGATCCTCCTGTCTCAGCTTCCCCAGTATTGGGATTATAGACCTGAGCCACCATGCCTGGTCTTGTTGGCTGGCTCAGCATGCCCAGGGGAGGGGCCTGGCACAGGCCAGGCTGGGGATTAAAGCCTGGTCCCTACCCTTGCCTAAGCTGGCACTTAGTCTGCTGAGCTATCTCCCCAGCCTGGCACATATTACCTCTCTTTAATCTTTCAACAGATATGCTCAACTGGACCCACTTAAGACATCAAAGGTTCTTTTTTGCTTGTATCTCTCTAGTCTCACCTACTGCAATTACACCCTCAGGTTCTATATGAAAGTATTAGATTTTTCTTCTGTATTTCATGAGAAATAGTTTCATGCATGCATTAAAGGCAAGGACTTGCTTTTTATTTAACTTGACATCTCTAGAAATGAAGGCAGCATTCTATAAACTAAGAAATAATGTTAAAACCTTTTCTAAATGGTGGTGTAATGATAATATGATATACATGATGATGATTTATAAATATATTATGAGACAAATCATGCTCATCTAAACTAGTACTCTATTTTGAAGATTTGGAATACTTAATCTAAATAAAACTTTTAACTATATGGATCTGGTCTCAGAGCTTATCTTTTAAAGAATTTTGTTGGTTTCCCAAGTTGTTAAGCGTTTAAATTTGAGAGGGATACATCAATTTTCTTAGCCTAGTCCTAAAAATAAATAGGGGTAAAGAACAATTTGAAGGAGGCTGAAATTAAAAGTCATCCTTACAAGAAGATTTAATGGGAGCATACTGTAGGCCTATGATAACTGACTCACAATTATAAATATAGAAAGAACCTACTTTAAAATTTGTATCCTCAGAGAAAGCTTTGTCTACTTAGTGTTCTCTCTCCTGCCCCCTCCCCCTGACCTCCACAACACCTCTTCTGTTTTATAGTTTAATCTCAGAATCTCTTCAAGAAGTGAAACAGTGGCGCTTGCCTGTAATTCTGACATTCTGAGAAGCTGAGACCAGAGGATCACAAGTTTAAGCCTCATATGGGCAGTTCAGTAACTCAGTAAGACAATATCTCAAAAGTAATAAAGAGCTTGGGATATAACCCACAGAGGGACAATCCCAGGTTCAATCTCCAGGACCCCCACCCCACGAACCTAGCTATCCTGCTATAAAATAGCCTTGTGGAACTTAATTGTATGCTGATGATCTATTAGAAGAATTCACTAGGTAAGCTAGTCCCTGACAGACAAGTCTGTCAAGTGTCAAACTGTACTTGCGCATTTTCCTTGTATTTGTGCATAAATTTGTTATAAAATGCTGTAGTCAAAAAGGAAGAAAAAAAACTGTTGCTACAGTACAGTGCATCCCAACTGAAAGATCTGTTTTTGTTTGTAACACTCTCTCCAGACTTTCTTTTAGAAGAAACAAAAAAACAACTAGGTCAGTGTTAAGACCCATAGCTGTACACAGAAGAAGATGGTAAAGCAAACTTCTGTTTTGTTTTGAGACAGGGTCTCACTATACAGTTTAGCCTGAAAGTCCTCCTGCCTCAGGCTCCCAAGAGCTGGGATAACAGGCTTAGCAGAAAAACCATCCTCCATTGAGGGAACCCCTATGGAAAACAACACAGGAAACCTCTCTGGGTCCTATCCAAACAGAACAAGAGGGGACAAATTCACTGTCTTTCAAAAATTGCTTTAGAACCTAGAGGAATAAATGAATGAAATAATTTAGTTCCTACTCCTTTGGATAAAGTGAAGAAAAGGGATGAGGTATACACTTCTGAGGCTACAAGAAGAAAATACAGACGAAACTTTCAGATAAAAACATAATAAGAAAACATGTTCCTGACTAAATTCCTCTCTGTCTATAAGGGGCTATGTTTGAACCTCTATTTCTCCAAGAAAAGATTAACTATAAAAGTCAGTTTTTCCTTGCCAGTTTCCTCACTGAGACCTCACCCAGAATTTCAAAGTCCCAAGACTGTGATATTGGCTATGAAATTAAGATATAAGTCCTAAGTAAATATACTGAATTATATGAAAATATCCTACCTTCAAAACATGAAGAGAATTTTACTACGCAATTAAAGCTGACTTTATTTTGTTAAATTAATTAGGTTATGAAATCACTACTGCTTTTTGAAAGGGAAACAAATAATGTACCTGAGATAGCTTCCAAAATAAGCGACAATATTTGGGTGTTTACAGTCTTTCATCATAATAATTTCTTGCTGTACAACTGCAAAGTCTTCCCCTAGAGTAAAAAAAGAGAGCATGTTAATTATTTAGCAGATAAGAGAAGTTTCAAAATGTTTACTTATTTTAAAACATAATAAAATAATTATACTGATGAATGAGTACAATAACTGAGGTATGAAAAAAAGCACAACCAGTAAGTTACTACCTTTACTTTTAATAACAATGTTAGTCCTGATTTGAGAGAAAGTGTGACCAGAAGCATAGCACAGTGATTCAAGGTATGGACTCTGGCTCCCGACTTTCTGTATTCAAATTCTAACTCTGTTCCCGTTATACTGTGTAAGCTTGGGCAGGTTACTTGACTTCTCTGTATCAATTTTCTACTCAGTAAAACAGAAATAACCTATCTCATAGGGGTGATGTAAATCTTAAGTGAGTTAATATGTGGAACAGTTCCTAGAAAAAAATAAGATCTATATTAGAATCAGAATAATTTATCACCAAAAATATACATTACTCTTTCCTACATTACTAAATAATATTTATTCCAGTTTTTGTGCTAACAAGTAGTTCACTTTAAAGTTAGGGGAGGACTCCTTATGCAGTGAGTGTGTCAAATTTCCACAGGCCCTTGGTAGAGGTGAAAGGCTTACATGATCAGTACCGGGTTACCAGATGGCCCACATACACAGGTGTACACTGTATTTAGTGCTCAGCTCCCACTATGTTGGGATGCAGAATGGCTTCTATCTGTGACTGGTCAAACAATCAGCAGACAGTCTCTCTCCTGCTCCCTGTCTAAATTCTTCAAAACAGGATCAGGCAATCCTATAGCAGAGTCACATGCAGCCCTGAAAGAATACCTGTCATGGAGAGAAACAGAAGTACAAGAAATGCAAATATGGTGCATCAGAGACTGGGCAGGACGAGAGCAGTGGGAGAGCTCGCACTCGCACCAAAGTAGCCTGTGTTACTAAGACAGAACTACATTTTAATTGTGGTGGCACCTTAGCACCTAACGTGTAACAGCAAGAACTGGCAATGCAGGGGCCAGGGGTTGGATCCCTGGGCATGGCATGCCATGCTGGCCCTGCCCCTGGGGCACACTGAGAGGGCAATTGAGACTGGGTGTGGTGACACATGCCTGTAATCCCAGTTCTTGGGAGACTGAATAAATCTATGATAACATGTAATTCTTCACTGTGATATGACTATAAATCAACTCATCAGCTTTTGGGTTAATTTTACCCAATTATTAGCATATTTATACAGTAAATAGCTTATTATTCTTTTTCTTTCTTTTCAAAATATTAGAGACTTTTTTGGGGGAGGAGGGTTGCTTTTTGAGACAGGGTTTTACTATGTAATTTAGGCTTCATGGAGCTCACTCTGTAGCCAGGGCTGGTCTTGGTCTTATAACCATCCTCCTGCCTGAGCCTCCCAAGTGCTGGAGTTACTAAAGCTCATCTCCAACTACAACTTTTTTCATGAATTGTTGTTGAGTCAAAATACGTAATTTTTTCCTATTAAGTCAACTCTGTATGACTAGGGCCAAATTAAATTCAATATTTTATGGGGACGGGACAATTCAGATTTTAAGGTAAATGAAAATGTAAACTTGGCAAAAAAGAAGTGTTAAACTTTAGTAGTCCACATAAACTGAATAACTGACTTAAGAGAGAAAACTCATGAGAAATAGATGCTACAGATAAACAACTTCTGGAAAAAATTGCTAGCATGCTTATCTGGGATACTGTAGAGCAGAAAGGTAAACTAGATGATCTCTAGAACCTTTTTTCAATTCTGATAATCTAGGATCTCTTGAAAGCAATTTTTAGACATTTAAGTGAAAAATTCATCTTTCCAAAAGATGTGTGGCCTCCCAAAAATGAATTGAGAGGCAGACAAACTTACACACAGAACATATATAAGTGCAGGTGAAAAAGCAGAAACAGGCAAGACTGCCCCAAACTCAAATCTTGCACAGAAAAAGAAATGATCACTCTAAAAATGCAGCCTATGGGGTGGGAGAAAATATTTCCAAACCATATGCCTGAAAAAGAATAATATCTGAAATATATAAGGAAGTTTTGCAACTCAATAGAAAATAAACAATCAAATAACTTCATTGAATAGTGAACAAAGTATTTGATATATCTTATCTTGATCTTATCACTCTAGCATATATACATACATCAAAAACATATTGTATACCCATAAATATACACAATTTTAATTTGTCAATTTTATACTAATAATGATGAGGAATTTTTTTTTTAATGAGAAAATAACCTGAACTGAAACTTTTCCCAAGACATACAAATAGCCAACAGGTATAAGAAAGATGTTCAAATGAAAACCACAATGAAAGGGCCGGCCAAATAGCTCAGTGGGTTAAAACACCTGCTTAGGCAATGCAGGGGCCAGGGGTTGGATCCCTGGGCATGGCATGCCATGCTGGCCCTGCCCCTGGGGCACACTGAGAGGGCAATTGAGACTGAGTGTGGTGACACATGCCTGTAATCCCAGTTCTTGGGAGACTGTAAACAGGAAGATCATTATGAGTCCGATCTAGTAGTGAGACCCTGTAGACCCTGTCCTGAAATACAAAAACAAACAAACAAAAAACCACAATGAGGTTTCACTTCACACTTGGTAGGATAATCATTAAATAAAAACTAAAAACCAGAAAACAACAAATGTTATTGAGGATACTAAGAAACTGAATCCTTGGTGTACCATTGATAGAAACGTAAAATCATTCACCTTTATGGAAAACAGTATGGAGGTTTCTCAAAATGGTAGCAGAAATACTGTATGATCTAGCAACCCTTCTTACAGATAGATACCCAAAAGAGTTGGAATCAGGACCTCAAAGAGATATTTGTATGCCTTAGATCATTACATAATTATTTAAAATAGGCAAGAAATAGAAATAACCCAAACAAAAAATGGCTAAAGAGCAGGGTGTGTTGGTCCATGCCTGTAATACCAGCACTTGGGAAACTGAGGCAGGAGTATTACTGCAATTTTGAGGCTAGCCTGGTACACAAAATAAGTTCAAGATCAGTAAATTCTGATCTCAAAAGAAAAGAAACTACATAGTGAAATCCTGTCAAATGAATAAATGCTAAAGTATATGTCACACACACAGGAATATTATTCAGTTATAAGAATGAAAAAATCTTTTAAAAATGTATTTGATATAGGGTCTCACTGGGCAGGATGGACCTGGTAGTGACCTCCTGTTTCAGCCTGGGATTACAGGTGTGTGCCACCATGTCTGGGCTCTGTGTGCACCCAGGGGCAGTACTGGTGTGGCATGTGGTACTGGGAATTAAACCTTGGTCCTTGCACTTGCCTAAGCAGGCACTTAGTTTGCTGGGCTATCTTGCTGGCCCAAGAAAGAAATTTTGTTGTTGTATGCTGTAACATCAATAGACTTGGAGGACATAGGCTAAGTAAAATGGGCCATCACAGGAGGATAAATACTATATAATTCTACATTCTAACTAATGAGATAGTTAAACTAATAGAAACAAAAATGGTTAGAATACTTAGTATCAAAACTAAGAAAGAGGAAATGGGGAGTTTAGAGTTTGGTGAGTATTAAGTGTCAGTCATGCAAGATTAAAAGCTCTAGAGGTCCATAGTACACATTTTGCTATAGTTAACAATACAGTACTCTATATTTGTTAAGACAGGCCTGAAGATATGTGTGTGTATGTATATGTGTTATGGTTTGTGTACAGGTGTCCCCCCAAAGCCTCATGAAGTCATGGGCAGCTTCTGGAGTTTGTGATTGATTTTTTTTGGTGGAACCGGGGATTGAACTCAGGCCCTTGTGCTTGCCACAGGAAATGTGATTGATTACTGTGGGTGTGGATGCTGCACCTGCACCAGGTCAGATAATTTGCATTCTAATGAAAGCTGGGAAGGGAAGCTAGCTGCTCCTCCTTTCCTGCTCTCTGCTCTTTGCTGCCATCAGGAAAGGTTGGTCTCTGCCTTGTGCCCCTCTGCCTTGGAGCCAGTTGAATATGGACTGAAATCGCCAGTAACTGCAAGCTAAATAAACCTTTCCTTCCTTCATTTTGGGTGTCTGGTATTTCTCCCAGCAACAAGAGAAGAGTAAGACAATATATATATATATTTAGTCTATTATATTCTAACAGATGGAAATACATACCTACACTCCATGTAGAGGCATTTGAAGGCTAGCCTTAATTTAACTTTTAATATGATACATGTCAACACTTAAAATACATCATATCTGAACTTCATGCCATAGAAACAAAAAATAACATAGTATTTCAGTAACCCATGGCTAACATTCCAGGACTATGATTCTTTTAAACAAGCTGTCTCAAACTACCAGAGACCAGAAAACACCCTGAAACACAATTATTATCTTAAAATATCAGAACATAAAAATCTAAATGCTGATTTTTAAATACACACACACACACACACATATATATAATATAAAATACATATGTATATTATATATATGTATCCCTCAAAGCCAAAGAATAGGCACTCACATTTTGGTTTTTGAGTTATAATCAAGCCCTGATTAATATAACCAGAAATACAAAAGAAGATCTAAATGATCTTACTGACTTTAAAACACTGCAAATAAATTAAAAAAATATTATGACAGGTTGCTGCAAAGCCAGGAGCAAGGGAAGATGGTGTACATCTTGAATGGACAAGTCTTGGACAGTTGGAGTCAGGCCCTGTGGAGACTACTATTGAAAACAGATTTCTTCTGGGGAATAGCTGAGCTTGTGGGTTTGTTTTTCAAAACTCTGCTTCAGCAAGAAGTGAGAAAAAGGAAGAGGCTACAGAAAGTCATCTGATTCCAGCAATGATGGTGAAGAGGGCCATCAGTCAGAACAGGGAGAATCAGTCCTCTCCATGGTCCCAGGCTTTGGCAGACAAGCAGATGTGCACACTCCCGGGAGAAGGAAACCATCAGAAAGTGGAGGTCTAACCACGCTGGACAAGTAGATGGATGCATATGTCTCCCCAGGGACTGCTCTGCACTCTTACAGATAAATGAGGTCATGCCAGGAATTCTCTCTGCTGGGATCTGTCTTGACTGATACACAGTTCTATAAATACTTATGTTTGTCTCATTGTGTTTTTTGTATAGTTAAGTATTTTTTAATAAAAAAATTAATTTATTTCATAGTTTCATTTCTAGATTAGAGCTGTTAGATAATAACTTAAAATGTATCATCAGAGGTGAAGTAGACGTTAATAAGCTATTAAATGCTACAGTGAATAAAAATACTGGATCATGCATTTAGAAGTCATTTTTTTTTGTTTTGTTTTTTTTTGAGACAGGGTCTCGCTATGCAGTTCAGGCTGGCTTTAAGCTCACTTTGTAGCTCAGGCTGGTCTCGAACTCACAACAATCCTCCTGCCTCAGCCTCCCGAGTGCTGGGATTACAGGCATGCGCCACCACGCCCGGCTCTAGAAGTCATGTTTAATAGTCAAAAGTTCTGGTTATAGTTCATAATTGAAAAACCTTTTAGTTTAGACCTAACTGTAGCACATCCTTATTTTAAAATAATTTATCCTGTTTATGCAATTATTATTATCCCAACCAAATTTTTCCTAATTTTAGGTCTTACCACTTATGAAATATGGCTTACACATCAACTCCTTCAGAGCTCCTTAAACAAAGACAAAGTGTTAATCTTCACGTCAACCTTTTTGACCAGAAGTATACAACATCATTACCATGAAAGTTAAAATGAAGAATGGAATTTAAAAACAAGTGTTATCTATATATTTATTTTATTTATTTATTTTTTTGTCTTTTTGAGACAGGGTCTCACTATGCAGTTCAGGCTGGTCTCGAACTCACAACAATCCTCCTGCCTCAGCCTCCCGAGTGCTGGGATTACAAACAAGTGTTATCTATATAATGAGCAAATTATCTGATAATACATTTTAACTTGGAATATGAAGTTAGACACTTTACCTGTGGAATATTTCAGTTTTAGCATGAGAAAAACATGCTTGCAAGGTATTGCAATGTTTGGCATTTTTACTGCAAGTTTTAAATTAGCGTTACTCAACGACTCTAAGAAAGTGGCAGTGTTTATAAGTACAAAAGTATTACATCTAGTAGATGGTACTATACATAGGCAAAACTTATTTAAAAAAATAAGTTTAAAAAAATGCAGAATGTTAAATAATAACCAGTTGTCTGAAAACTAAAATCAGAAATAGATATACTTGTTGATTAATATTACTTTGCTCTGAAAAAGTTAGAATGATTCCAAGAAGTAATGATGATCTAAAAAGAAAAATGTGATTAATATACTGTCTCTGTCTCTTTTAAGCCCAAACTTTCACTTCAAAGAGGGGAAATCTGACTAACATTCTTAAAAGTACCAGACTCCTAAACCATTACTGAATAGAGTCCAAAAGTCATTTGTTTCCACAAGATATTTGTATTTTGGAACATAGGTTAAAAATGGCAAATCACTAAGTCAGTGCCAAAGAATTTATACTACAGGTTGAATATTCCTTTTCTGAAATGTCTGGAACCAGAGTTTTAGGTATTTTCACATTTTGGAATATTTGCACATACATAAGATATCCTGAAGCAATCATGTTTCCTATAGCCTGGAAAAATGTTAGTATCTGTATTTTGATTGAGACCCATCAGAGGTCAGCTGTGGAGTGAGTTGCCCACTGTGGCACCACATCTGTGTGTACAGTTTGGGATTCCAGGGCATTCTGGGTTAGGCACCAGTGATGCTCATTCAGCATAACCATTACAAATCTATAGTAACTGCCTGTGGTCAACAACACACATCTTTGCCCAGGCCTAAAGGTTGCTACAGTACTGAGGTCAGATTCCAGAATGATTCAGACAGTAATAACTTCTGTGAAGTCCAAAGAAACCTTACAGGGTCCTTCCAAAGCTGCATAATTTTCCAAATGACATTTTTTTTTTTTTTTTGCTTGCAGAGCCTGTTCATCCCTTCAATCTTTTTTCAGTCATTTAGCTTTTGCAATATTTTTTTTTAAGGTTTTTGTTTCTTCTTTTGCTGCTTTTCCCAGGCTTCAATCATCTTGGCCAATTTCCAGGACAAGATGGCACTTGTTAGGCACAGTGGAGTAAGGGCCAAAATAACTATTATAAGGGAATCATATGGGTTCCTTGCAGCCCACTCCACTACATATTCTGCCCAAGCCTCTAGATCAAACTTCTCTGTACCAGTTCTAGGAAAACTTATGCTCAAGCAGTGATCTCTAACTGTGCTGGGAGTGAATCAACTTCAGATGACCCCTGGCTGTCAGTTGTCTTCTTTGGCTTTAAGGAATGCTCTAGAGAAGTTGAAATTCACTTAAGAGGAAGCTTAAGTATTGATATAATTTATTTATTTATTTATTTTATTTTATTGAAGTACAAATATGAATCAGACAGTTTTAAGACACCTTAACAAGACAGATTCGATAAATTAATACATTGCAAACTGTTTCCATACTGTTTTGGTATTGTACAAGGTACATACATGAATTGATATAATTTTAATAAATTGTTGAGGTTGCCTACTGACCTTTCATCTTTATATAATTCAATCACAGAAACTGAACCTCAAGAAAATAAAAGGCTGCATGTGTGTATATATAATAAAAAAATGAGAATAAGAAGTCTGTAATCAAATACTTTATCTGATGACAATGTCTTACAGCTCATTTTAATAATCATTAATGAATAACATTACTTAAGCATCACATTTTCATAGCTATTACTGATTAAACTTTGAATTTGGGTCTGACAACATACTCAAGAAAAATTCCAGCTGAAATTCTCCTAGCAGCAAAAGACCAAAATATCCCGACTGCTGTAGCAAAGCAGTTTATGTTAGATGATTAAGCTTGGCTTTGGATTAAACAAACCAAAACCCTTAGTGCCACAAAAAGTCCCACTCCAATGTGATGCTTCATTTGTTTTTTCCTAATGGCCCTTTCTCCATGAAATTTTAATGCCGCAAATATTTTATATATGTGCTTATGTACTGTATATATTACCTATATACCTGCTTTTTATGCACAGATTTTAGTTTTTTCACACTGAGGAAGAAATTCTACCCCCTTATGTTAAAGGAAAACTTGAAAAAACATTTTCTACTGCAAATAAATTGTGCCCAGACAGGGCAAAGTGGCTTCACCTGAGGGTCTTGAATTATCTTGTGAAGTCTCACCTTACCTGGATCCAGCTTGTCTTTTGAGAACTACATTTACTTTGATAGAAAACACAATATAAGGCAGGTACTTCTAACTTGTTTGGATTACATCCCTAACATCCTTTAAAAACTTATGGCAGTATATTTAGTCTCTCTATGTACAACAGGTATTGAAATAGGCATTAAAAATATTTCTGGAGTTAAAGACAGAAAAAGGAAAAACAGCATAGTACAGATTTTAAGGGAAGTGAAAACAACTAGGAAAATTTTTTCCTATCTTTCTCAGGTGACTAACAAGAACTACAGATTTTTTTTTTTTTTTGTAAAAGTACTAATTTTGAGATGCCTTTAAGCTCTCTGCATTTTCTGATTCTCTTTCCCTAGACCTAAATATAATTTCTTTGTCCATCAATAGATGAACAGGAAAGAAAATGTGATATCTATAGAAATGGAATAATACTCTGCCATAAAGAAAAAAATTTTTGAGTCATTTGAGGAAAATTGATGCAGCCTAAAACCCTACTGGTAAATGAAATAAATGAGAGAACATAAGCTTAAATATTGCATTGCTTTTCTTATGAGAAACCTAAAGTATAAATAGTTTAAAGGATAAAATATAAGAAATAGGGAGATGGATCTTTTGTAAAAGGGAAGAGGATCTGAGATGGGGGGAGAGAAATAAGATATGTACATATACTAAGTCTCTATAATAAACATGATTGTTATGTACTACGACCATGGGCTAATTTGGGAGGGTGAGACAAGGTCTTGCTATGTAGTTCAGGCTGTCCTCAAACTCAAGGATCCTCCTGCCTCAGCCTCCCCAAGTGCTAGGATTAAATGTGTTTGCTACCAACCTGATTTAAACATATGTTAATTAAAAAAATATGTCTTCTTCATGCTGTACAGGCATACACTACACAATTTAAAACAGCTCTTAGGGCTGGGAAAGATAGCTTGGTGATCTAAGTGCCTGTGTGGCAAGCATAAGGACTCAGGTTCCATTCCTGGTACTGCATGCCATGCCAGCCCCAGAACCCTGGGCACACTGTGCTGGTCACCAAAACTGAGTGTTGTGGCGCATGCCTATAATCCCAGTGCAGGGAAGGCTGAGACAGGAGGATCAGTACAAGTCTGAGCGGTGTAGCAAGATCCTGTGCCAAATGAACAAACAAACACAGCAAAATTATTTTTATAAATTCAGTTTTGGTACACACTATCCCTTCCCCATATTTTCTGTAATCTATAAATCAGATTTTAAATTCTCTTCTATCCTACAATCTTGGGCAACCACCCTGCTTCCCTCTGTACACAGCTGAAGTGCAGTCATCTCAGTGTTTTCTTATCACACCTGTATTCTCCCATCTGTCTTGTCCATGCTGTACCCCTTCATATAGTTCTTGGTTTTGTCACTAACCTAAAAGATCTTGTTTTAAAATCATCACACTGACCACACTGTAAGATCAACATGTTGTCCCACGCCCAGGAAAGAGCGCACACCACTTTGGTGAGATGAAATTACTATTTGCCTATTAAACCCAGTGCTTCAACAGAACTGATGCTTTCACACTTTCTTCATGGAATAAACTCCACTTCCCTAAATTAGTCACCACCATTTGTTACTGCCAACACCAACTCCCTCCCACTCACAACGGAAATCTCTAAACACTAGGTAGCATCTGTTCATTCAGGATTGCAAACACCTGGAAGGTAGGAATCTTGTCTTTGTAATCTTCCACTGTGACTATATTTTGAACTAAATAAAAATTCTTGAAATTAAATCACTAATCACATAAGGTTAGAAATAAGGGAGGAAGAATACTACAGACCAATCAAGTAAAAAGTCCTCTGCTGAATGCTTTTGTACTTTTGAGTACTGCTACCTTCCAGCATAGCACCTCATCTATCCAGTATGTCATGTTCAAGTCCTTAATGTGCTCTGATATATTAAAGAGTGGCTAGCCAACCCATGATTAAACCTTTGAGGAATACTACCATGACTGATGCAACAATATGTCTGCTCATAATAGGTGGCAGTGAACACTGAATAAACAACCAGCAGCAGGGATCTACTCAGCACTCAAGGGAAATAGATGGTGGGGTCAGGTAAGTAAGTTCACTAATGATTTGCCTCTCCCTGATGAAAGATAATGAAGCAGAAAGTGCCTCTTGTACCTCTCAGGACAGAAAATTAATGTCAAAAGTGGCAGCTAGTCATATATTTTATTATTCATAAAAAGTAACTCCAGAGATTCATGGGAAAACAGTGGAATAGAGTCTTCCTGGCACCCTGTCACACTTATAAAATTTTGTCCTACAATTTACCACATGTTGGTCTTATGATGACAAAGCACATTATTTTCCCAGTGAACTTCCCTATACGTCTATCTCTGTATTTTTCATTGGGAATAAATGGATTTTCTTTAACAAAAACTTTCTTAAAAGTTTTTCCTATGAGTTTCCTATTTCTTTTTTTAAAACGCTGCTTTTTAAAACTATTTGGTACAGGGTCTCACTATGCAGCTTGGACTCACAGTGATCCTCTTGTCTCAGCCTCCCCGGCACCGGGATTACATACACCACCACACCGAGTTTTGGCGTTGGCACGGTGCGCCTGGGTTTCTGGAGCTGGCACAGGATGTGGTACTGGGGATGGAACTCTGGTCTTTGCACTTTGACAGGCAGGTGCTTAGACTGCCTGCCGAGCTGCCTTCCCAGCCTGAGTTACCTATTTAAATCATAACAACTGTCTGCTCTGATGTAGTTTAAATAATTGGTGCTACAAACAATACCATAAATGGTAACTGTAAGTAATTTTAAAATTCTGACTTTAAATCCCTAAGACAGAATATCAGAATTCGAAAGAAAGGCCCATTAACCCCATTATGTGTGGACTATACATTAGTTGTCCTGCTTGACAGCTCTGACATAAGTACTCATCTTGATTGTCTTTAAACTTTCTTTCAAAATGTGTCTCAAGAGTTGGCTGTGTTGCAAATCAATCAGGCTTAGTAACACAGAAGCAAACCTATTAATCTCACAAAATCAGGTGTATTGAACCATTGCATTCAAGAAAACTGCATACTAGAGGAATCTTGGGCATTCTCAACAAATAAGGAAACAACAGTGTGTAAAACAGCAATCTTTGAATAAGGTGAATCTAAGGTGAAATTTATACAAAGCAGTGTTAGACCACAAAGTAAACACAAGGGCCCCTTCTCTTATGAACTAAAAAGTTACAAGGAAAAAAAAAAAGTTACAAGGGATGTAGGTGCTATGTCCAAAAAACTCTTACGTGAATCCGGTTAGAAATCAACACCAGTCCTCTCTGTCGAAGTTACTTTTAGATCTTATCCATCCTTGTTATTGTGTACTTTACTGCAGATATCCTAATGACTTGGAAGTGGTATTTCACTCAGTCTTGAAACACACTTCCCCAGTAACTAATGATGCTAAGAATCTTTTTATGTATTCATTAGCCAGTCAGGTTGTGTGTGTGGGGGAAGCATTTGCACTGAGCTACATCCCTAGCCCTTTCTTCTTCTTCTTTTTTTAATTTTTAGATCGTGCTAAGTTGTTAAATTACCAAGATTGGGCTTGAACTTGAAATCTTCCTGTGCCAGCCTTCCACAATGGTAGGAGTACAGGTATGCACTATCACTCCCAGCTCGTTAATGACATCCTTTTTCCGGACAAAAATTTTAAATTTTGGAGTAATTCAATTTATCTAGGTTTTCTTTTGTCACTGATACTTCTAATTCAAGGTTACAAAGATTTATGGGTATGTTTCCTTATGTAACAGTTTTATATTTTCAGTTCCTTTCTCCAGATGTATAATCTACTCTGAATTAATCTGTCTGGGTGGGAGGTGTGGCCAGCTTCATTCTTTTGCACACAGCTACACAGGCGCACTTCCCCCTCATTCTTAAAGGTGCTAAATGTCCTTCCCGTGCCCTGCTTTGGTGCCACCTGAAAACTCAGCAGACCATGGGAGTCAGGGTGTCTGTCCTCTCATTCTGCTGCACTCCTGTCCTCTCTGTATGATAAGCCTGCCAACAGTGCTCACTCAAGACTGTTTGGCTCTTCTTGGTCCCTTGCATTTCCACATGAACTTGAAGAAAAGCTTGTCCATTTCTAAAAAAGAGCAAGGTGACATTTTGACAGAAATTGTGTTGAATCTGTAAGTCAGTTTTGGGAATAAGGTAATTTTAACAATATTAAAATTTCCAACCCATTAATATGAAATGACTTTATACTTTTCAGTTCTTCCATTTATTATAATGATGTACTGTAGTTTTCAGTGCCACTCTTGCATATTTTTGGAATAAAATGGCTCTAGACTAGCAAAGAAATAAAACTATATTTGCAGATTATATTATCTTATAGGTAGAAAAACTACTAACTGATAAGTTCAGCAAAGTCGCCAGATAATCATATAAAAATCAACTATTATTCTATACATGAAATGAATAAGAAAATAATTCTAATTAACACAGCATATCATTGGGCAACTGGCCATGGATAATAATGCAAATTATAATAACAATTTACAAAAAAGAAAAGACATTTTACAAAAGAAATCCAAGAACTTACACTGAAAACTATTCAACATAAATTTTAAAAACAGTATGTAGCAGGGTATTGTGGTGCATGCCTGTAACTGCAGCACTTAGGAGACTAAGGAATGAGTTAAGAGTCAGCCTGCACTATATGTAAGTTCAAGACTAGCTTAGACCACACAGGAAGAACCTCTCTCAAAAACTAGAAAAGCAAAACAAAACCCATTATGTATTCTACCACTGGATGGAATATTATACAGATGTCCATTAGTTCTTGTTGCTCCCTTCCCTCTTTTCCTTTGTGTTGCTGCAGAATGGGCTTTGCACATGATAAGCAAATGCTCTCCAACTGAGCTATAGTTCACAGTTATAGTTTATAGTTATTTCTGTCTCCGTGTTGATCTTCTACCTACCTCAATCAATTACTGAAAGTAGGGTATTAACATTTCCAAATATTATTGCTCAATAGTCTGTCCCCTTAGTATGCCAATATAGAAGTGCAATTTCCTCTCAAGATTATTGCTCCAGCAAAGGTTGTATTTTCTTGATATGTTATAAATGATGATTTCAAAGGTTTCCACATTGAAGTATTAACCCTTACTGCAAATTCTGTGTATCTTTATGAAAAAGAATAGAAAACCATACTTTTACTTAACTACAAAAACACAAATAGGTTCATTACCCTCATCCCGTGGCTCTTAGCCCTAGATTTTGTGACTAACAGAAAGTGTCATAGTTCTCAATCTGGATTTAAGTACGTAAATCTTACTCTGTAGCCTTCATCCTTTACTACTTACTCACTTTTTTTTCTGGTCTTCTTGAGACCAGTCTTTACTATACAGTTCAGGCTGGTCCTTAAACTCCTATTATAGCCCAGGAACTCATAGGGATCCTCCTGCCTCCACCTCCCAAGTGCTAGGATTTCAGGAATACAGCACCAGGCCTGCCCACGCTTTTATCCTTAACCATATCCCCCCATATTCATTCTATGTATGCTCTAGCATCATTAGATTTCATAACTCTCAGGTAGGATACAAAAATAAAACATTCCAAACTCAGCAAAATGAAGGGTGGTGGTAGTAAAAAGTCTTACTGAGCAACTAAACAAGAAGTGTGATTGGACATTATTTTATGTATAGTTACTAAAAATTATAAATATCATGGTTTCTCTTTCATAGAAGTATCTCTGGGTGCATTCATTACCTATTAGGCTGAAATGTCAGCAGCACCAACATCAATGAGATGGGATGCACATTTTCTCCACCCGTACTGCTTTCAAATACTTTTCCATACTTTTCCTAAATCCCAGCCCTGCCCTTAAGTGCTTATAGTCACAGCGTATCCTTTCTTGCCCCTCCTCACTGCTGCATTTCTGATAATTTTTATGAAATGCAGGTACTACAGCACCTGACTCATCTTCCCCACCCCTACTACCACTTCACTCCTACTTCATTTTATGATGATCCTCACAAGCGATCCACTGAAACACTCAGGCTTCCCAAATAACTGACTTGCTCAGCTACAAGGATTTCTACTTCACCCCTTCTCCATTCTCAAGGACATACCTTAAATTCTGTCATCCTTTAGAAATGTACCACCTTTACAGCCTGTTTCAAATATCCCATTCACAGTATTACCTCTGCTCTTCCTAAATGATATTAACCTCTTCATTCTAGTAATGTTTCTATCTCAAGACTGACCTCACTGACCAATGCATTTTTACTATCCATGCCACCTTCCTGTCCATACTTTGCTTCTTACTCAGCTCAAATTCTGGTCAGAATTATAACCATTCCTTCACAGACACTTTGGTGTGGTTTCAATGTCTGGCTCCAACCCCCACTCACCTGAAATTTAACTGCTATTGCAGCAGGATTATGAGGTGGGACTTTTATGCGGTGATTAAGCCATGAAGGGGTGGGATTGATGCCAGTATAGAAGGGCAAGGACTCAATTTGGTCTCTTTCCCCCTTCTGGTCATTTTTCCACCTTTTGTGATGTGAGGACTGGTGTGTGTGTGTGTGTGTGTGTGTGTGTGTACTCTCCACACCACCACTCCCCACTCCTTGCACACAAAGCACAGACAACATGTGACCAGAAGGCCTTCACCCAGTGCAGGGTCTTGACAGTGGCTTTCCCAGCCTCCAGAACTGTGGCAAAATAAATAAAGTTCAGGTATTCTATTATAAATAAACAGACTAACAAAGTAAAATACATTCTTAATTCCTAAGACTGCTGTTGCAGAAAAAAAATATCAAACCAAATGGAAGATGCTTTGCACTGAGGAATTAGAAGGCAACTTTTATTATGCTAGTGAGCTGATGGGAACCAATTCAAATCATCAGCCCAGAGTCTGGTTTGAGTCCAGCTTAAACGCTTGCAGTTTGTAAGTTCAAAGTGCACAGCTTATAGCAGTTATATGACTGTTTACATAGAACACAAGAATTACGTCATATTGTCAAGCAGAGCTCTTTTGAACAGGTTTACTTAAAAGGAATTATTTATCATTAGACAGGAACATTCTGGGAAGGAGGGGTCTGAGATGAATAGATAAGATTTGAAAGCATCCTTAACTGGATTAATGTGTTGTGGGCAGACAGTATAGCAAACTGAAACAAAAAACAGATACAGATATAGAAATAGAGATACAGATATATAATGAAAAACCACAGGCGATGCAGCCAGATATGGTCAAGCTGACTTGGCTGGCTATGTGGAAGAAGCAGCTGGACACAGACAGTCAAGGTTAACTGGGCCCAGGAGTCTGTGTGACAGGCAAGTTGACCATGGTCACAGGCTCTGAATTGATTTTTAGCTTTTACTATAAACTGTCTAAAAGTTTTCCATTCTGCAAGTTTACCCTTATACAACAATAACATATCCAACTATCTAATTTCCCTACATTTGCCTCCGAACAAGTTACACACTAGATTCACTTGAAACTGGAATTTCAAGTAGACACTTATCAATGCCAGACAATCCTACTGTTTATTTTACACACACACACACACACACACACACACACACACACACACACACACACACACACAGATTATATATAGACAGACAGACCGTCATGGTTTGTGTCTAGGTGTCCCCCCAAAGCCTCATGTAGTCATTGGGGTGGCTTCTAGAGTTTGTGATTAATTCATGATCCAATGCTGGGATTATGGGTATGAGTCCTATTACTGCTCTGGGGTGGGTAATCTGCATTACAGTGTAAGGAGGAGACAGAGAGCTACCTGCTATCGCAGCTGTCCCTTCCACTGCTCTTTGCTATATTCTATCACCATAAGCTGCTGCTCTCTGTCATGTGCCACTCTGCCTTGGAGCTAGCTGAGTAAAGACTGAAACTTCCACTGTGAGCTAAGTAAAACTTTCTTTAATTTTGGGTGTTGGGTATTTTGTCCCAGCAATGAGAGAGAAGAGCAACAGACAAGACTAAGACCAAGACTAAGATGAGAAACACAGACCTGGATGGGCAAGGACAGAATGCAACAAACTTTGCCATTTTCCAAAAGGACTTTTTTACATGCTTTGTTCTTAGTAAACCTCTAGACATACTTCTGCCCTCCTGCTGGGCTGCTAGCCACATTCTATAGGTTCAAAAAGAAAATAGACACAATAAGATCACAAACCAACTTACCTGCATAAGTACTCATCCTGTCTTCTTACAATGAACCACTTGTCTCTGATTTTAGACCTACAGCTTGGATCCTAACTTTCCTCTCTCAAAGTCTTTATTCCCAGAGTTCTTATTAACTTTTACAACATCAATCTGTCTTCTTCCTCTGGGCACTCCCACTGATGAAAAACCCAACTTAGCACAAGGCACCCTAAGAAGTCCTTTATAAACCAAAAATTCCTTTCCAGCTAATAGTCCTCTCTTCTCCCCTCCTTTTCAGCAAAAGGCCTTAGCAGGAAACTCTCTTGCTATCTGTTATTAGTATCCTTTCCTTAAGCAGCTTCACCAGTCTATTCATACCTGATTCTATTAAGCTCACCAAAGCCACCATAAGCTGCTGCTCAATTTTTAGTTCTTTTCTTTACACCAACCTGCAACATCTGCCAGTTTATATCTCCTGTTTTCCTGAAATGCTCTTTTCTGTGGTCTTCCATGACAAAATATCCATCCAATATTCTAGTATGTCTCCTAGCTAAATGTAACTGGTTGCTTGCTCTTGAGTAGGTTTTTTTTTTTGAGGGTGGGTGTTTTTATGTAGTAGATATATAAAATATTATCTGTTAATACTAGGGTTACCCAAGGTTTTAACTTCCACCTCAGCGTCACTTTCACTTTTCTCTCACTCCCTCTAAATACAATTTATATCTCCATGACCTTCAAGTCTGCATCTCTAATCCAACTTGTGGAGCTCTAGATGGCATCTATCAAACTGTCACTGGATATCTAACAGACATGTCAAAATATATACAAGACGGAATTGTTGGTTTTACTGACTCCACATTCTGGTTAAGAACTTCAGACGTTTTCCAGTGTGCTCCAAATGGAATCTAATCTCCTCACTATGTCACTTAAAATCATTTCTACTCCAAGCCTTGCCTAGTTCTTCAACTCCATTTCAACTCACATTCCTTACTGGTTCACAGGGGCACAGCCCTACTAGCCCCTGTTCTCGTTATTTCTTGTGCTCATTCTTATTTCAGATTACTTGTCTTCACTGCCTGGACTACCACCAGACTGTGAAATGGCAGTTTTTATTGAAGTCTCAATCCAAATGTCTCCTACTCTGGGGCTTCTCCAGACTACACTGCTAGCTGACGTGTTCCCTGGTCACTTTCAACCTTATTTTAAGTCATATCACCTAGATTATCTTATTTACATGCTTCCATATTTATGTCTCTCTCAACTAAAATCCAAGCTTCTCAAGGGTTAACCTCATCTTCTTTATTTAATAATATTTGCCTAGCACCAACACCAATGCCTGGTATCTAGGAGACAATGAATAAATACTAATTACAGACTGACATAATGGTCTTTATAAAATAAAAAGGGCAAAAATGTATATGGAGAAAATGTCAAATTACTAAATCCACAGACATGCTAATTAACAGTATGTTTTCCTTAGTAGTAAACATTTTATTTAATAACTTTGTGAGCAAAGGCATGCAAAACACCCTAAAATTTCAGGTACAAACTTTCCAGCATATAGCATTCCTAGTATTTTTTCCTAAAATTTTTAAGAACTGTATATCCCTTGGCTAGCTGGAATTTATGATAAAATAATCATGTATAGAACAAAAACATCCTTGTAGGTAATATTGCAATGTTGTTTGTTACTGAAACAAACTTTATAATCAATGACAAGGAACTGATTAAATAACTGATTAATGGAATTGAATATTATTGCAGCCAACTAAAAGATGTAAAAATATTTACATGGAAAATATTTGTGGTACACTTTTTCAATGAAAATGAGGAGGTGTACACAGTAAGTCCATTACATCTACAGAACACTGTTGTGTGTAGATACACAGGCCTGCTACGCATCTGAGGACATAGTACAAAATGGAACACAAAAGCCCAAGATGGTGTCATGGCAATCAGCTGCCTTTTCCAACAACAGTTACATCACTTGCTAAATACTAATGATGTCCCTTAGCCCCAAGACTGATGGAAGAAATGGTGACAAACCAGGTGTTCGCAGCTGACATATTTTCATGGCACTAGCCACCTAATGTGGGTCAGTTCTGTGGGGTCTTGGGGAACCATTAGGGAGCTTCGCTATTCACTACATCCTTTTCTGTCATTTGCAATGGGTGTTTACAAATCCAACAGTATACTAAGGTGCATAGCTGAAAATGTTTTTGGAGGTGAGGACAAGGACAGTCTCTCGGGGTATGGTCTATAGATGAAGGGTGTGGCTTTGCTCCTGGCTCTCCACTTTGCCTCTGCCTCCTGACTACCCTGAGGTGACAGCCTCCTACTGTGTGCTCCTACTGCGGCATTCCTGCACATTCCCGACACTAAAGAGAAGAAACCGGAAGCCAATAAGGCTGCTGCCAGTGGCACTGGTAAGAAGGGTAAGGCAAAAAAATCCAAGAAGGGGTCGCCCCACTACAGACGAAATTCTGTCCTGGTTAGAGGAATTGGTAGATACTCCCTGTTACATATTCCAGAAAGGCTTTGTACACGAGAAAGTGCACAGCTGCTAAATCAAAGGTTGAGAAGAAAAAGTAGAAAATTCTTGCTGCTGTCACAAAACCAGTTGGTGGGGATAAGAATGGAGGTACCCGGGTGGTTAAGCTTCAAAAAATACCTAGATACCACCTTTCTGAAGATGTGCCCCGAAAGCTGTTGAGCCATGGCAAAAAACCCTTCAGTCAGCATGTGAGCAAACTTCGAGCTAGCATTACTCCTGGCACCATCTTCATTATCCTCACCAGGCATCACAGAGGCAAGAGAGTAGGCTTCCTGAAGCAGTAGGCCAGTGGCTTGCTACTTGTGACTGGGCCTCTTAGCCTAAATCATGTTACTCTATGAAGAACACACCAGAAATTTGTCATTGCCACCTCTATAAAAACTGACATCAGAAAAGTGAAAATCCCCAAACAATCCACTGATGCTTACTTCAAGAAGCAGCTGCAGAAACCCAGATACCAGGAGGGCGAGATCTTCGACACCGAGGAAGAGAGACACCAGATTTCAGAGCAGCGATTAGTGTTCTAAATTTCTTACTAAGAACCTAATTGACTGATACATTAATTAAAAAAAAAAAAAAAAAAAAGAAGAAGATAGAAAGGCTGGCCAAATAGCTCAGCGGATTAAAGTGCCTGCAAGCATGTATAGGGGCCAGGGTTCAATCCGTGGGCCTGCAATGCTGGTCCTGACCCCAGAGAGTTCTGAGATGGCAATTGAGAGTGGGAATGGTGGCATGCGACCATAATTCCAGGTTATGGTTATAATTAGGAGGCTGTAAACAGGAGAATCACTATGAGTCTGATCTAGTAGTAAGACCCTGAACACCCTGTAGACCCTTCCCTAAAATATAGGGAAAAAAAAGATATAATAAGTAATGTTGCTATGAGCACTTCAGTGTGAGAGTAGTGTGAGCAGATATACAAGAAAAGAACTGCTGAATCATTATGGAAAATTTATGTTCAATATCTTAGGAAAAGTACCAAAGTATTTTCCAAAGCAGACCATCTTACACTCCCCTTCAGCAGTGTTTGAGGAATATCGTCTATGGTTATAAGTTCTTACATTCTAGGTATATATACTGAAGTATTATGGGCTAAAATGATAAGATGTTTGGGATCTAATTAAAAATAACCTGTGAGTGGGGGAAGGTAGCTCACATAGATGAAACACAGTAGGTCACAGCTTGCCAATGGCAGCAGTGGTAACAGTATCATCAGCCGCTTCCTATGGTAAGAACTTAGTGTATGTTATCCCATTTAATCACTACAATCTAAAGAGGAAGCTATTATTAGTGTTCCCATTTCAGAGCTAAGAAAATGACATATCCAGAAAGCTTATGGTACATGGCCAAGTCAAAACTACAATCCAAACAGGCCATAAGAGTCTGTGCTCTTAACCACTGGGCCAAACTCTCTGATAAGTAAAGATTTCTCCCACAATTCAAGCAATAAAGACAAAAAAAAAATCAAATATAAACATTCATATGGCTTCTATAAAAATAAGTAGAAAATCAATGTTAACTAAATGTAAATAAATATATATATATAAAGAGAGTAATAATCTATTATCTTTGGATGGTACAATATGAATGATTTCTATTCCTTTTATTTAGTTGTACAGTCTACTTTTAATATATTGATCAATATATTAATATTGAACACTTGGCTATATTAAAGATTGATAGCCTAACAATTCAAACAAATAAAAAAATACACTGAATGAGTCCTATGTGACAGGCTCTAATCTCAGTGCTGGAGGCATAAATTTGATTAAAAACTGGAAAAACAGAAAGGCAAATCCAGAGTGACAAGTTGGCTATTTTAATATTGTAGCAGAGCCATACCTTTGGAACAGTCATCTTATTGAGGGCTGGGTAGGCTGCCTGAAGGACAAGATGCTCTGCTGATTTGAGGGAATGAAGGATGACAAATGACTTCTGAGTAAAACCATTTCATCAAATGACACAAGCAATTCTTGATTAAAACTGAAGGCCATGCTTTAAATGCCAAATCATTAATTTCTCTTCTTACCTCAGATTTCATCAACTTCAAATATCCTTCTTAAATTTCTAAAACTTGAAAAGTAGATTTGGGGAAAACAAAGAGAACTTGTATTGTGCTATTAGAATATAATTAGACTGTACAAAATCCTTAAATATGTATAGTGGTTTTTACTCATATTTCAGGGTGGTTTGATCATAATCAACAAACACATTCTTAAAATTTCATCTTAAAGGTAGTTCTAAAAACTTACTGATGAACTAAATCAAGGATAGGCAAACTACAACAATAGGTGGCCTGGTTTTCTAAGAATGGTTTTTAAGTTAAGACTGTTTTTTTATGTCCTGGGAAAGAAGAGTCCAAAGCAAAGAACTAATATGTTTATATGGCTGGCATACTAAAGTACTATCTGGCCTTTTATAAAAAACATTTGCTCACCCTCGAAAAATCTCTGAATGGATTTCTGTACACATTGAAGCTAAAATTAAAAGCCCTCTAACTGCTGTGGAATTCAGGCCAGACATTAGAACAATTACTTGCTTACAGTATGCAGGAAAAAGGGTAAAAAGGGTCTCAGAGAAAATAAGAGCAAGCGGTTAGCTGAGAAAGATGCAGGTTTTGTGGGAGGTAAGGGAAGCAAAAGGAATAGAGTTAACACACAGCGAGCATATGAACATGTGTTAAGGATGTGATAATAAGCTGCTCCAGTCATAAGGTGATTAGCGATATTAAAGACATAACGGTGTAAGAAACAGGTCTACTGGCAAAACTGAATCTCAGCCCTCTGACTCTATGTCCAAACTCAGGGAGAGAAGTGGGAGACCAACAGCTAGCCAGTGGTGGCGAGCCTATGGCAGCAGAAACGCAGCAGGCTGTCATCACTGAAAGCTCTAAAAGGTTAACCACCAGTGAACAGACTAAACCCCAATCTCCGTTCAGCTCTTCGAAATGCATAACCTGCCCTTCTCCACAGGACATCGTTAACCTGGAAATGTACTATCAGCTGTCACAAGTTAATGCTAATGAGTTCACAAGGCACTGAGCTTTTTCAGAAGCTCCCTCCTCTCACTTATCAGTTATTTTCAAGAAAGAATTGCACACAGTGTTATGCTGATCTTATGGAGATGGAGGAAAGAGCAGATACCCAGTTCAATTTCCTACAAGATGTGGGGGACACTAAGAGAATGTTGACCAAACATTGTTAAAATAAACCTTAAGATATCTAATAACTTTCTAGCAATCAGACACATCAAATTCCAATGAGCTTACCTGGTTCCAATTTTATTACTTTGATTGCTGCTAATTCACCAGTGTTAACATTCCGTGCCTAAAAAAAAAGGAAAACAATCATTGTGATACAAGTTTTCATATGAAACTTTATAAAATGGCATGTTAGCTGAATGCTTATTTTGAAATACACAGGCATTTTAACACAAAAAATGCAAAAGTATTTTTTATTTACAAAGCAAATAGTATTATGTCCTTCACAATAAATTTCAGCATTAATTCATGTATAAACATAGGATTGGCACTAGTTAACACACAGGCCTTAGTCTGTGTGTCAGGCATATTGTGATATTTGTATTAATTCATTTCCATCCTCACAACACTCTTATGAGTAATATTACTATGTTGCAAATGAAGAAATAAGCACAGAGAAGTTAAAAGTCTTGTCAATGTCACATACCTGGTAAGTTAAAGAACTGGGATTCAAGCCCAGGCAGTGTACTCCAGACAGTCTGTGCCTTTAAGGATTACACTACATAAATTCATTTAAAGGCAGGTAAAACTTTTGAGGTGATTCAGTGGCCTTAATTTCTTATTTAAAAAAACTTATAAAGGTTAATGTAATCACATCATGAAAAAAAGCCCCTTGCATCCTTTTAATTCCATATGATAATAGAGTCAAATAAATATATTCAAGACAGAAATATATAGTACTGGGATTGAACCCAGGGCTTTGCCCATGCTAAAAGAATACCCTAGAACTGACCGAGCTACATCCTGAGTCCTTTTTTAATATTTTTATTTAGATATTTCAGTTTCTTCTCATTATAAATCTCTAAGCCTCTTTATGCTTGCTACAAAAGAAAATATAAATTGAATAAGTAATAAATTGAATAGGCAAAGTTTTAATGTAGTATATTAAAAACATGATATTTGAAGTCATTTCTTTCTTTTTTTTTTGAAGTCATTTATTATAGGATAAATCTCTCAGTGATTTTTAAACTATTATGATGGGCCCCTCCCAGAGATATATATGGCTGTTCCCTTTCTAAAGTAACATGGTGGGGGCCCTTCCAGAACAAGAAGACAAGATGGCAGGATTAGCTCATTACACATATCTAGTTCTAGCACAGCTTGATAATGAAGATTGAACCCAGTCAGGATATAGTTTGTTAGTGTTACCACATAAGGGAGATAGGACACAAGAATTGTAGCGCTGAGTTAGTGCTGGCAGGAATAAATGCTACTTCCTGGAAAAAGCCCCTGCAAAAATCCTACAGCTTCTTCGGGAGCAGTGATGAACTGGAGGTAGGATGTGCTAGCTGGCAGGGACTGCTCTCATTCCTTGCTTCAACTACACTAATCTACTCTGCATACTGAGGATTTCAGTTAAGCTTTGAACTGAGGGGTACCTTCCATACCTTCACTGAGAGAAAGCCTTTCACCACCCTCCCCCCCTTCTACTGGTTGTGAACTTATGACCCTCTGCAACCTTTGTGTTTTATTTTGATATAAGACCTAAGTAACCCAGGCAGGCTATGAACTTGCAATCCTCCTGCCTTTGCCTCCCTAGAGTAGTAAAGATTACAGACATATTCTACCACATCCAACTCACAAGCCAAATACATTCTGCAAGCTCATATTAAAAATAAAAATAGCCAGGCATGGTGGTACATATCCATAATCCTAGCACTTGGGAGGCTGAGGTAGAGGATAACTGTGAGCTAGAGGCTAGCCTGTGCTAAATTGTGAGTTTAAGACCACCCTAAATTATAGAGCAAGACCTTGTCTCAAAAAGCAAATAAATGCTCAATGGGGAAGAAGAACTGGGATAAGAAAAAGGACAAATAAAAGAAGGGAAAAAGATATATTTAGGTACATATGCAGAATAGTTTGGATAATTATACTGTTGATTTCTGTTGGTCTTTTGAAAGGAACAGTTAATGCTTAAATTTTTTTCTTTTCTTCTTATCTTTCTTTTTTCTTTTGAATTTCTTACAACTTTTTTATTATTGCTTTTCTTTAAATCAATCTTGCATATTTGTATCTGGTGACCTGAATAACTAATTTGAATAACTATACAGCAACCACTGTTAAATTCCTATTACTTTGGTAAAATTTTGTATCGTTTCTAATACTGTTTTTCTTCTACCAGTATTTTGTATTTTTTAATAAATAAAGCAAATAAATATTGAAAGAATAGATGATTGGTATTTACAACTGGTATTCACAAAGCAGAAAGTGGCTTTCAGTTTGAATGCACTGTTTGTTAATGTTAAAGTCTTTATTAAACTGGATCGGAGTTTTGCAAGTATTTTAAACCTGAACTGTCAATATGAAATTCTCTGATCACAGGAGGAGAGCCATTCATGTGAGCAGGATTTTTCTTAGCTGCAACATTCCCTTACTAATGGATTAGTGAAGATCTGTGTGAATCATCTGGCAAGAGTTGATAACACCATTAACAAAGAAATCCTCCTACTGATAATAGGGCAGTAGAAATATAAGGATATAAAGCTATGCCATCATTAAATACAAAATTTTATCTTTTAACTGAAAAAACAACAAATACATTAAAAGAGCTTCCCATACAAAGTAACAGAAAAAAATTAGATGTAATTCACAGGAGAAAGTAATTTAAAAATTGTTCCTTTATATAAAATCTCCATAAATGATAAATGTATGCCCACTTAGAGGTAGTAGTACAAACCAGAACTGAACATTTATTTCAAACTGAACTGAAATTCTCACTAAAAGAGATAGAAGTTTCAAACAATGCTGCCCAAATTATTTCCTGTCTCCTTCCTTGTTCATGGATGAGCAGATGCATAAATGAGCCAGAACCCCATTCAGGAGCATCTGCAAAGGAAGGCAGGGTGTACCTGTAAAAAAGAGTCAAGTGCCTCACCTCAACTTTAGTCATAAAGCTCCTCAAACACTGCCATGACTTCCCTCTTCTCATATTGACATCTTTCCTCCTTTAGGTTGTCCTGCAAGCTACATCTCTCTTTGCATCTTCTGCAAGTAAGACAAGAAGCTTTTCTCTCCAATTCTCAGTATTTTAAAATCATACAATGGTTTTTATGCTTAATGGAAACAAATTCACGATTGAAATGAAGTTCAGTGATACTGCACTAGAGGATGTGCCCACCCTGGTTTCAATCCCCAACACCACAAAAGAAGAATGAGGGGAAAAGAAGGAAGAAACTCACATCAGGTATGAGTGTTATTACTGAACAGCTGAGCAGTGCAAACTTATACAAAGCTACGGTGGTTTATAGTTGAAATTTTATTCCCTGTATCCACAGGAGGGCACACTATTCCTAAGTTATACAGTGTCTATTCAAAATAGTTGCTATACACAATATACTCTCCTAAAAATAGGTTCACAAATAGTTAACACCAGCATATATTTAATAGAAAAACCCTAAGACTAAGCTAATGAGTAGTTTACCAGTCAGTATTTAACCAGTCAGTATTTACTACCAGCTTCACTGAGGACTGTATTTCAAAATGTCTATTAAACCAGAATTTTCTAATGATGACTGCTCTTTTTGCTTTCTATGATGTCTGAAATCTTTTTTTTTTTTAAAGCTTATTTATTTATTTTTATTTTGAGAGAAGGGCTCACTATGCAATTGAGGCTGGCCTTGAACTCATGTATGTAACCTCAAACTCAAGGCAATCCTCTTGCCTCAGACTCTTAAGTGCTGGGATTACAGGTGGGTGCCACTCCACCTGGCTGAAACCTTTTCTAATACGTAATTTATCTGTCAGTACTGCTATTTCATTAAAGGGGGATGGCTGGTTCTTTTTTTAAAAGACTTTTAGGAAACTTCCATTTCTGAGTTATTCCTTATAAAAATTCAGGTTTATTAATGAAAGGTCTTTAAAGTACAAACATCCCAATCTTTTGGCAAAAACTAATCATATTTTGCTATATCTAACTTTTTTCCTGAATAATAGGGATGAACTCAAGACCTCCATACTAAGTTATGTTCCCAGCCATTTTATACTGTCAACTCTTGTGACATGCTGGGCTTGAATGTGTGATCTTTAGCCCAGACATTCCCAGTGCTAGGATCACAGGCCTGTACCAATTTGATGCTGACATAATATCTCTAATTTTTGCATCTACAGTTTTTTTCAATTACCTGAGGGAATTTTTGAAGAAAATGACAGCAAGGTAGATACTATGACATTAACATGTATAAATTGAGTATTAGTGACATAAAACTTTCATCTTCCTATCGACACAAAACTTGAAGGGGGCTGGAGAGATAGCTCTGTAGAATAAGTGCTTGCCTGGGAAGCACAGGGTCCTGAGTTTAATCCCTGGTACACCA